>OMNV01008952.1:222663-256769 GCA_900303265.1 Brotula barbata
GTACCTTTGTACTTCTTCACATGGCCAGCCTTTCTGGATTTCAAAAGAGAATTTTTTGGGGGAAATGGCTTTTGGTGAAAACAGTCTTTTCTTTGACAGGGAACTATTACAAGTAAGTGTGTTTCAGTGTGTTCCGGGGTTGTGCTGTGTGTCTCGGTGTGCCTGATGTAGACGTGGTTCAAAGTTTTAAGTGTTTACTCTTTTGGGGTGTTTTAGCAGATGAAATATGTTCTGTTCAATTTTGTGCAAATTCACGTCGACATGCAAAAAAACTGCAGGTCTTGGTACTCTACAAACTGAAACACAGTGACTTTGCCAGAGGGAAGAAAGCAGCCTGACACAACTATAAGCAACGGGGCTTTTTTACATCCTATAGCCAGCATCGTGTCATGCTTGAAACAGCAACATGATTAATAGCTGGACCTAAATTCATACTCAGCCATTTCTTCATTTATTTCTTCAGTCTTGACTGGCGCTAACACTGGGTAATAGCCACAATAAATCAGTCACCTATAGTTAAAGGACTAGATTTATATCTTGAGAAAAAAAGATTCCAAATTTCCAAATCTACCTGTATTGACTTTCTACGTAAGTTTTGGTGTTTTAGTCTGTTGAAGCAGCTCTGAGATCAAAACCATGATAGTTAGTGTTGTCATTTGTTTTGGATCTGAAAGTTAAAAGTAGGGTAGGTCATTTTTGTAGAAACACAATTTTTTATGTTTGAAGAAATCATCTTGAACAACCTGAATGCTATAAATAAGATATAATATATAAATTTGTGGCTGTAAATTAATCAAATCTTCTGAAAAAAAGAATTTTAAAAATCCAATATCTGTAACTCTAGTAATCTGAAATAAACCCATTCAGTCGTTTTATTTGGTCCAAATTAAACGATTGCCCGCTGTCCAATCACTTAGGGTAAGAGCTGCAGTCTTCCTTCAGTCATGGTCAATCCACACTATGGATGTACGTACATGGATGACATTGAATGGACCATCAAGGCCATTTACATGAAATTTTGCAACACACTGGCATACCTGAATAAGTACTGGAGCCAGAAAATGACATGAGACCGTCCCTGTCCACCTACTGATACGAACAGACTGGATGAGTGCAACTCACCACTCCCAGAAGTCTCGCTAGAAGAATAAAAAAACACAACCCTCATCTCAGTCCCTGTCCCTATTGTCACATCAACGGCCCCATGTTGTCTCTGAGTCATTGGCCAAAATAGGTTGAAAACCTGAGCTCTAAATAATCAAACAGAACATCACGTGTTAAACCAAACTTCAGTAAATCTGAAAGTCAGCACAAACTAAAAGATGTGTTTGTCATGTGCATGTTGAAAATATTGCAGAATAGTGACTAAACCAGTTTGCTGCAGATTTATGCCACAGTTGTGATATTAACCTGGGTTTGCTTGTCATGAAGCATTTAAAACCAAACAATGCGCACATGCAACATGCAACACATACAACAAAGAAAAATCAAGTTGCACCTAAAATGTAAATGTCATCTTTTTCGCCTCCTCCCCATTTTTTCTCCTTGTTTTTAATAGCAGGCAGTCAGCGGTGAACGTCCCTCACAGCCTTTGAAAGGACTCTGCACCAGTCTCACCTTGGAGGAGGCAGATCCACAAGACTGATAGATTTATGGGAAGGGGATCTCATTGATGGATCTGGACCTGGATACGCTGTGGCAGGTGACACATCCTATTCTTAGACAGACACACACAAAGTATGCGCATGCTTGTATATATGGATACACACATTGTGGATGACAGCATCAACTCATTTTCTCATCTCTGCTGCTGGCTGCGCCCCTTAGCCACACTAGCGGCAGGGCTCTAGGGATGTCTGCCAGTAGGTTTGTCAGCCCAAAAATGTGGTCCGGAGTGAAAAATGTGACAGCCACTGGATGGATTTTCACTTTCAACCTTAGTATGTATAATCCCAGGGGATGAATTTCAATAGGCTCCAGCCCCACCGCGACCCTAACATGGATAAGTGGTATAGGTAATAAATGTATAGTTGGAGCATGCCCACACTTTTCCTCTTTACGTGGCCACGTACTGCTTTTGAGGCTTTTGTTTGCAGCACAGTTAGATCCACTAAGTATTATACGTAAGATTTTAAAAATAGAACAGGCGGTCTGACTTTATTGTAAAGCTGGGGACCACAGATGAAGACTGGGTGAAATTTTTATTTTTTTTTGTTACCTATCTTGGCAGTACAGTGGTAGACAGGGAGAGTTTTCTGACATTTTCTGCCTCAAGCCTCACTCTGTACTTACGGTGTGGAAAATCTACTCTCACAGTGGTTTGTAGTTGCAAAACGTAAAACACACATTAGCATAGGCTACCATTGGATGGACTACATTCAATCGTAATGGGAGATATCACTTGGACTAAATTTGATTGATAAAGATTTGATTATTACCAAATAATAAATTAAAAATATAATTTTACAAGCAATAACAATAAAATATTTCCCCTGCATCTGGCGGAAAGATGACTTTACCAAGGTCATTGTCATGTCACCTGGGGAACACAGACCGAGCGTTGAAAACCCCTGGTCTATAGCCTTCACATCAGGTACAAACGTGTTTGCAAGAGGAAAAGATTAGAACAATATACAGATGTTTATTTCTCTGTGAGAAATGAGCACACATGAGCACAGGTGCATTTCTGTGTGGCACATGTTTCATCTGACTTCATCAGATTGTAACATCTCTCACTTTAGGGAGCACAGCTGTCGGCTTCACAATAAAAGCCCCTCTTTCCTTTTTGATTTCAACCTGTTATGTAAGGATCTTCTGGAGTTCCTTTTTCAGCCTCTTTGTTTTCAGTCCTGCCTGCAGGTATTTCAGAATGAGATTCCTCAAACAAAAAACAATGCAGAATGTAGAAAGGAGCACCCCTTCAAAAACTCTTGTTTTCTGATGGAAAAGAGAAGTAAAAGTCAAAAAAGTTTGGGGAGGTTTATTTGATGCACTGTGTCATCTACACTGGGGAGAGGTTGCGCAACCATGCAGGGTTTAAACATGTTTAGTTTGTGTCTGCATGAATGATTTTCAGCTTTTACTCTCAATATTCTGAACATCAACGCGTTGCCTGGATTTTCAGACATTTGGCCATCACATATATAAAGTTAGTTTTTTCGTTTCCTTATCTGTATTTTAAATTAACTATTCAAAACGTTAAATCTTTCAGCAGAGAATACAGCAAATAGGGGCAGAGATTGAAAAACCAAAAGTGATTTCAAAAGCAAAAGAAAAATTCTCTGATAAAAGTCGATTGAAAGGTTCATTGTTGTCAACAGTTTTAAAGGTCAACAGGGATTTGCAAGTTACACAGTCCTGAAGGAATTTCCTGTGCCAGAGATGACTCCAAAATTACAATAAGATAGAATGAAAACGGCCGAAAAACAATCGTCCTCAAAGTAGAAAGTGAAATATAAAACATAAAGTGTCTGAGGGGGTGAATGCAGAAAAAAAAAACCCAGTGCCCGATAGAATAACAACAGAAGTAACCTAAATTAAGCAAAAGTAAGCTAAAAATATTTCAGATACAAAGTTGTATTGTTTATTAGTTTTCTGTAGAGAGGAAATTAAAATGGGAATACGTCTTCTGTACAAGATAGATTCGCCCTCTAGCTTAGATAATAACGCAAAAAGGAGAGTAGCAGAGCGATGAACAATTTCCTGTGTACGTAAAAATCTGCAACTAGAAGCATACTACATCTTTAGTGGGTCCAAACAAAGATTTCTATTATCCAAACTGTTGGCTGTCAGAAAACTTTGTAGCACTCCAACCCCTCTCAGCATGCCTGCTTGAGTGTTTTTAGTTGAGAAAATTGAATAGGCCCACATTTCTCTCTCCCAAGCTCTGTTTTCTTTCTTTCCACCACTGTCACTGCGTTTCATAGGGAAAAGTCAAACTAAAAGTGGGAACTGTTATTCTAAGCTATTTATGATGATAAATTACTGCAAGAATATAAAAACAACACATAGACTCACACATCACTTCCCTTCCCACTCTATGATGGAGGGCTTATTGCTCCACATTTTAGTGTGGGTACTCGATATAAATACATCTAATTTCTGATTGAGTTGGACAGGTTGTTTCGTATGAACCATAATGCGGCCACAATCGGAATCATTGGGATCTGCTGGAAGAGCAGCATGATCTGGAAGGCTTCACACTGCTCACAGAGGAACGTGACAGGAGTTCTCGTGGTTCTTGTGGCTCGTGGCTCTCGTGGCTTGTGGTTGCCGGTCTCCGATGGAGATTGTAGTGTCAGTTGAACCACAGCCTGCTTGTCCAACTCTAGCACAGAGACTTTTGCTCGGTCTCTTTACTTGTGCAAGTCTCTTGTTTATTCATGTTCGGGTCTCAAGTTTCGGAGCTGTAAACTTTAATCATTATTGGCAGCAGAATTTATGGGTTTGCAAGTTAAACACAGAACAGTTGACTCGGTTCAATTTAATCAGTGTTGCTATTAAAAAGTTTTACTTTGACTGATTAATGTGACCAATAAAGAGAGTTGTACATTCTCCTTGAACAAGCAGACTTATATCCCAGTATGTTATTCATGTTCCTGTGAGGCCTGTGGGAAAGAAAAACATCCTCCATGGCACAGTGAAGCCCAGGCAGCTTCAGAAAAGCTAGCTTGTGCATTAAATCAGTCACCGTGACCCCCTGAGGAGTTTAAGCAGCGTCAGAATCATTGATGTTAAGACACAGGTAAGAGAAAGCTTACTGGAAACTGCTTCTCACGGAAAATGAACGCGCTGCAGTGTCGAAAGAGGAGGACTATGGAAGGCAAGAGGTGAGATAGCTAATTAAAGTTGCACAATTTGGAAATCCAACAAGGCAATTTGTAAAGTGTAATCCATTTACACCTAATAATGCATCACCAGCAGCAGTTTTTGGAAGGTGATTTATTCAGAAGAAAGCCAACCAATTAGCTTGTATATCTTCTTTAAACTTTCTAAACTTTCTAACCAAATGTTATCAGCCTTTCGGGAAGAAGGAGAGGAAGGTGGACTGAGGGAAATATCCGCCACACTTGCTGTACCGAGGGGCATAAGTACATGTTTTGGCCTGGAGACCAACAGAATAAGAATTCTAGGTAATTCAATTCACTGACCGTACTTGCGACTATTTCTGTCCCTCCTGGAGAGCGATCACTCCCATATTTCCTGCGGCACTGCATCAGCAGGAGCTGGTAGCAACAGGCAGCGGTGATGGACTGCAGCTCAGGCCTTGCTAAGAGCGCAGATCACCCATGATTTGGGATATTCCTGTCACACTTGTCCCCAGAGGACACGTGCTGATCTGTGTCGTTTGAGCGTGCTCTTTACGGACAGAGAAGTGACACGTGCAGATCAGTGCTGTTACACCAGACACAACATGCCACACGGAATGAATGCATGCACTCATGTAGCATTGCTGTCACCACTTGAATGTTTGATGCATAAGGGTCGGCATGGTCCTGTGAGTCAACCTGTTTTGCTATAGAGAATGCTTATGTATTGCCTGTACACATGCTGTCAGTTTAGAAGCGGGAAGAAGGATGAAACAGTCATTTGCAAGGCAGATGGTGCTGTCAAGCCACTTGTGCATTAAGTCGGGGACGTACATGCTTCCAGTGGTTGGGAGGTGGTGTGTCCTTGTCCACTATCATACAAAAGCAGCCCCCAAGTTCCAACAAAGTCATTGAACAATTGCGTTTTATCAGCGCTGATGCAATGCAGATGACTTGGACTTTGTCTGCTGCCGGCCACTGAGTTCAGGGAACTCCCTGTCCTCTATTTAAATGTGGCATCCCTGTTGCTGCTTGCTTTCTCACCATTTCCCACCCTTTTGGTGGAGGAGTGATTGCAAGTAACCCTCCATTAGCAAATGTCTCCATGGTAAAACAGTTTTCTAATTGCCTATCAGAGCGGCCTCTTTAATAGGTATTGATAAGGTGGTGGATGAGATTTCATAGTTTACTTTGCTTCCGGCTTGGCTTGTTCCTTTAGTCCCTTCCATCAGATTGGGCGCTACCTGCAACACCAAATGTGTTTTGCGTATATAATTATCTTTATTATACTTTTTATGCTGAACTTCTCTTAAACCACGTATAGGCTCTAATTGCTTGTTTTTTCTTTGCTGTTTGTTTGATTCCTACACCATTAAGACCCACCTTGTAGTTTAACAGGAAGGTGTAATTTCTTGTTTGATAAACCACATGCCTGAATTATTTTGTTCCCATATTGGTGTTTTTACCCAGAATAACAGCAGCGGTCGGCTGGCTGGTTCTGCCTCGTTCGGCGGTGTTGTAGAGTTCACCGTACCCTTCTGAGTCTTCACTGCATGCTGGACGCGGTCGTTGTGTTTTTAACACCTGTGTGCTTTTTGTGTACAGTGTTAAAAGAGTGAATGTGTGTTGTTAATGGCCACAAATGGTGATGAAGGATTTTTCAGATCTCCACCTGTGGATCAATCTTTTATTATGAAAAGCCAAAATGTGGTATAGGTGGTACAATTTATGGGGTCTTGCTAGACCTTCTGGGTACATATTGCCACTAGCATATACCAGGAAGCTAGCATGTAGCCACTGTGCTGCTTCCTGTCAGTAACTGCGACTGACCTGACATCCGTGGCTCCTGACAAATCTTCTTAGAAATTGATAAATCAGACAGTGCTCCTGCCACAGTTCAACAAGTTCTGCTCTCTACGAAAAACACACATGGGCACCGCCATCTTTGCAAAAATGCCAGTTCTCCATTCTGCTTCAGCTTCCTGATTTGTTAGCCGAAATGCCGAATCAGCACAGACACCTGCCAGACACCTCATGAGCCCAAGATTTTTTTCAACATGATTGGCAGCTGCTGTAATCCGCTCAGATCGGCCTATTACGTCTCACGCAGTGTGAGGCATGACTGCATTTCTCTTAATAGGAAAAAACAGGAGATTGGCTAAAAACTCTTGGCCACACCATGTATGCTCAATGTTAGTCAAATAGTAAATGATGAAATAATGAAAACGTGATAATTATAACAGGGTTACTATACGAATACATCACCACTAGCAATGGTACAATACTTAAAGGTATTTCCATCCATGCTCGGATATCAGATGAGTAGACTGAAAGTATGGCCCTACACCTTTAAGAATTAGAGACATCACATTTCAGGGTTCACGCCCTCTCCTGTGGACACATGCAAGCCATTTGGAGTCACCGAAGTGCAGTAATTTGTTATACTCTCATCCCTATCAAGTTGTCATCGTCTTAGCTCTGCTAGGATAAAGAGCCCTTTATGCCTTTTTCACTTGTAGTGCTGGGAAAAGTATGTAAATGGCTTTTATATGGAACAGGTGCACACTCATAATTCATGTTTTGTTACTTTCCATATGTAAGTTTCCATATGTACCGCAGCTTCTCACTGCTCCAGTTTGAAGCGAATAGAGTTCGGAATACATAATACAGCACAGAGCCACACGGCAATGTTTTATCTTTCTGGAGCTATGGGACAGGACTGTGGGTTTATTATAGTGATGCAAGTACAGAGGACGTGGTGCATTGTGCACAGACATGCTGAATAGTGTGAGACATCCAGCCATCCAGAATGTTGGTAGGAACTAATGTTCAATAAGTAGTGAGATACTGTTGATTGATGTTAATGAATGATTAATGATTTATTGGAAGGAATGCTATTCAAATATTCAATCTGTGGCATTGTTACCTTCCACATCATAGTTTGTACGAGAGCTACAGTCAAGATACACAAATACATCATAAAAACTAGTCTATTATTTATTTTATTGCCAGTAAACTCTGCCAAATTAAGAGACCACAATTTACTATTATTTGTTTTATTCCCTCCTGCACCGCTGGAGTCAGTGTTGACGATCATAATTTTTTGTTGTTCACACAATCAATAGACCTCTCTACATCTTCCAAATGCATAATGCGAGTTATAAATGTCTGAATCACATCTCGGTATTAAGTTCAGAGCTAAGTCTGTAAACTCTTAATAGGAGCATGTACGACAAAAAAACTGAAGTACTTCCTTGTTCTCTGGTTTAAAGTCCGATTGGACAGGCTTTCACGTTGGATGAGAAAATTCCTCAACCGCCGATCATCCCTCAGTGGCAAAGGTGTGTGAGGTTCAGGGTCACACTGAGTAATCAGGATGACTGATCTAAGGTGTTTCATTACACATGCACCACACCAACACCAATTCTCAGGGTGTTTCAGACAGATGGACAGAAAACTGTTCTTCACTGCTCATTACAAACATTTCCGAGATATATAGCATGTCTGCAATCTGCCATGCTAATTCAGGCTGTAATTACAGATGCAGACACAAAATAAACAAGGGGAGAAAACAAAGAAGGGTTTGGTATCATGCAGAGCAATTACTGTCAGGAAATTCAAGAAAAACAGATTAGTGTCCTCAACATCAGCATATATTAATGTCTGCACACTGTTATGTAAAATTGTTTGACTTCAGCTAGGGGCAAAAGATGAAAAATCCCTCTAATCGGATCATCGTTACTAACGTGTACTCAGAATGAAAACGACGGCCAAGAAATTCTTTCTTTGTTTCATCCTGCAGCTGCAAAATACATTAAAATATTTTGCATGACTCATCCCTCACACAGGGGATTTCATTCATTTTTAATACATGCAATTAATGCGTTTGTATGATCACAGTGTCCTTGTGTGTCACTGTATTGTGCAGGTGTGTATATTTTCTGTATGTGCTTACACCATATCTGTTTCCTCTGGTGCTGACAAATGACAGGCGTGTCTTTGTGTGCGTGTGTGTTTGTGTGAACAAGATTGTAATTAAACCCAAATCTATTACATTGCAGCAGGGAGATTTTCCGAGGGATTCTTTTCCATGAAGGCGTTGCTCATACCTCCTCCTGCAATCGTTATTAATTTGATGGATATGTTTATCCACGTTTATAATAAATTGCACAAAGTCCATCCCCAGCGTTTGCACAAATGAAAACAGTAATTAAAATTGACGCAGTGGGTCCTGACTATTCATGAAGGCCTGCTTGTGGAATCTGTTACTTGTTCGCGTCTCTTGAAATTTATATGGCTGTAATACAGAGATAATACATTTTACACGTGAATTGCTCCTCTTTCACAGATTTTTCAACAGTGACATGACAGAAAGGAAAAATGACTCCGAATAGCAATTTACAGTATGACAAACATCCCACAAAATTGCAGTGAATCATGTAATAGATAAATAACCATACAATCTTTCTAATACTATACTAATGGTAATACTTCTAATACTAAGGTATGCAGGAATTGCAAATAATCATCAGTCAATTAAAAAGTAAACATCAAAAATTACATAAAATGTATTCAACTTAAATATAATAAGATTTATCAAATATGGAAGTATTATGATATTGACTTTTCTGGAACATTTTTGTTACAAATTTTGTTATACAGAGGAACAGACTGATTAAGGTGTGATATGTAAAAGTATTTTAAATTGGTGTGACAAAGACCTTCAGGATTTCTCAAAATGAAATTTTAAACATATTTGCATAATTCCTCCTTGAGAATCTAAATGGCTGTGCTCAAATAGCATGTTGATTTCAGGTAAAATGTTTTGGGGTTTTTTCGCCCCTAGGCTTTAAAAGATATATTAATGACAGATAAACTAATTAGCCAATCAGATTTTGATGTATAGTTAGTAATAACATTGTTTTATCCATTGCAATGCCTCACCTCAAACAAAACAGACTATGTGTCTGTGGTTGCAGGTTCTGTATTTATTACCTGTTCATTTTAGATCAGTTGTCACAAAAAATGTATTTGGAATAAGTGGACTGCATTGGACAAAGTTTTTTTCTTCGTTCTCTTCAAAAAGTGCTGTAGCTCATGAATGAATCAATCCACTTTAACCAAACTTTGGGATTTTTTGTCAATATTCAAAATTTTGTTGGTTTACCAAAATGGGTCAATACCCTTTAAAATTTCATCATAGAGAGACGGAGTGGACTCTCTGATTGCCTTCTACTTTCTTTATTAGTTGTTAAAAATGTGAAAATGTTCAAATTCGGTGGAAGTTGTAGCTGGTTTATGAGCTACTCCATTTCCTCAGGGGCCATCGGAGAAGGAATTGGATAATTTTCAGACTGCTGTCCTGTGAGCGGCACCTGTGGCTCACCAGAGCTGAGAAAGTTTTTCCAGTCAGGACTGTTTACAGAAAAGAGGAGTGGAGCTCTGCTACTTTTTCAAAACTTGAAATCCACCAGTAAGGAGATGTGTCAGGGTAACAAGCTGAAAACATTAAAGGAGCTTATGCTGCTATTTCACTAACTTAGCTTTCATCAGTCGGTCTCAGAGCCTGGGGACCCTGTTTAAAAGACTGGAGCCAAAAAAACAGAAACTCTGATGTTCTGCGAGCCAGATTTCAAAGGATAAACCCCTCTGACCTTGTACTGTTCCTGAAGAAGAAGGAGCTAAACCAAAGTTATAACAGCTAGCATGCTAAAGTAAGACTGCCCATGTGTTTACCGTCTCATTCTCTGCACTTAATCTTTCAGCACGGACAGTGATATCCAATAAACACACACACACACACACACACACATATACTTCTGGATATAAAACCCATGAATATATATTGATAAAATAAAGAAATACTGAAGGACTTCATTTTTAGCACATACAGTATAGGTGAGTGGTTGTTGCTGTGCTACAAGATTAGACACAGAATTGGTAGGGATGTTTACTCTTCTTCCATGTATTGAGGTGATTGGCACCTCACTTAAAGGGGAATTTTTCTCCAATTACTGGACTGGAATGAAATTTGAATGGAGACAAACTCAGGAGGCTACACAGCATACAAGTGCTTGGACTTACATGTTTCCGTAATGAAAGATGACTTTTGACCCCGGACGGCCAGCTCTTGTATTTCAGTAGCAAAGGAAATACCATCTAGTGGTATAATTATATTATTATTATGGTTTTATAATCATTTTTATTTGATTTATTGAACAGTTGATGCTTTAGAAAGGTAGAATTTATTGCTTGGCTGGTGTATTGGATTACTTACATTCAATTGTTTACATTGATCATAGTTTCCAGAAAACTGCGGTTTTTCTAGGTGATGAAGAGACACTGTAAAATGGTTTTCCATCCTCACCGCTCTTACCCCTCTCTATCTTAGTTATGGATTTGAACATTGTGGTGCACTGCTATCCAACGAGTCTGAACTAGAATTTTATCATTATTTGATTCCGCCAGGGAATTTGTTTGCGGACATTTGTCGTCTGTCACAGTCCATCCTTAAAACTGCTATCATCAATCCTAATCTTTTCGGGATGCAATCCCTCTACAAAAAAAATGAAAAATATGGAGAAAAAAGCAATTCATCAGGATTAAGGAAACCAAGGAAATGCCCATATAACTCACAGCCCTGTAGGAAACACCGTTTTTTTTCCTACATTTCTTCCGTGGTTATTTGTCTTTACTGCCCCTGTAGTCTTCCCTTGTTTTATCTGACTTCACTCTCTCTCACTCTCTAACCCTCTCTGAAATAAAAAAACAAACAAATCCACAAATTAATACTTTGTGGGACACAAACATGGTTCAGACCAACAGTACTAAACACTTTAAGATATATAGGTCATACCAGTTATTGCTATTTTTCTTTACCTTTTCATTATTAATATTATTTCGGCTTATTATTAATTCTGTAGCTCTGTGACATTGTTTTTTGTTTGTTTGTTTGTTTTTTTTACTGGAATTGCTTTGCTTCAACTGCACACAATTTTCTGGAGCTTGAGCAAAACCCATGTGGTAAAATGTCACGAAGCAGGTAATTGTAGTTTCGAAAACACAAAGCCTATACGGAGCAAGTTAGAGTCTGTATCTAGTATCTGTTTCAGATATTGTCCAAAATATGTACAATACCATTCAAAACACAGCAAGTGCAAAGATCTTAAATGAAATAGTTATCCAAAAGTCAATTTTACTGTATTTGTGCAAAATCTTAGACTCATTTGGATAAAGAATTTACACTTGCAGAGGTCCGACGTGTTTTATATTTTTATAACGTGATTTGAGAAGTAAATTAACAAGCAGTGTCTGAGTTTTCTCCCGTATCGAAAGAAAAGTAGTGCTGTACAATTAATTTTATTTAAATTGAGAGTGTGATTTGGCCTTGTACGATCGCTGAATAGCTCTCTGAGTCTCTTTTACTTTAAATTGGTTTCTGCACTTATTTCACATAGGCAGACACAGCTAAACCTTCTCAGAGTATACATTTGTAATTTTTGGGCCAAACTGTGCTGGAAAAAATTGTGTGCTGGATTGATTTTGAACCTGCTATATTCACTAGCCAAGGAGCTCACACACCATGAGAAACGTTTCAGTGTTAAGAGAATGCCCTCTTAACCTGCACATGATGACAGTGATTTAGGCTGCACACACACTACAACAGTTTGAAAATCCTTTTTTTAATTTTGAAAAGTTTCTTTTATTTAGCCTATTTCCATACATATTCCTGTCCTTTCATGTAAACTTTGTTAACCGGCTCGTTATGTTAATTTAACGTGGATTTGTTGATAAGCCAAGGTCGTTTTTTTTAGTGGTTGAAATACATTTCCGATGACGCATTACTCCAGTAAGGGACGGGTACTTGTCGAGGACAGGAAAAACTACAGTATTGAATTTATCAGAATACAAAGCAGTGTTTCTTCTCTTCTGAAAATGTGGGCTACTCTTATATTCTCATATATATTGGCAGACCAAGATAACCAACAACATAACGTCACAGCTCTGCTGAGCTTAGTGTGTGTGTGTGTGTGCTTTTATGCACGTGAGTGTATGTGTTGACCAGTGAAACAGATGAGAGGACAGAAACTCAGCAATGATAAATGACAGCAAAACGCAACAGAAAATCTCACACTGCGCTGAAATGAAATGAACATAAATGAAGTAAACAACATCAATAAACAGTGTCTCTACTGTCTTTTGCTGCGGTGCTGGCGCTCCACACATACACAGCTTGTGCCTCATTCACTAGCGTCTCATTGGCTGTAACAATATTGATCTCATGGTAGTGACCTAGTCGCCCGCATTTAAAATCCTAAATATCAAACATGTTTGAAATGATCAGGATGGCCCCGATCCGTCTGCGAGTAGCTCGGGAGGTCTAAGATTGGATCTGTAACCGGCTCACATTACCAGATAATCAGGGGAGATTATGGTTCCTGAGAAGCCTTGATTCAGGCTTGCTCCCCTGATTGTAGTGAGGGATGAATCGGACCCAAAATCTGCCCGATTAACCTGTAGTGTGCATTAGGTTTAAGGAAAAAACAAACCCCTAAATTTGCAAACCTTATCTTTAGGTTTAACCTTCCAATCCACTGGACTGGTGGCTTTATCCTTTAATCAGTCCATTTGTGTCCCATGACAGCACAGACAAAAATATACATTCAGCACTGTGAGTAAACTTTAGAAAACGATAGACCTGTGTTAGGGATTTGGCACGATAATTTGTTTCACGTTTTATCAGAAAATACTCCGCAAGAGGTCATGAACAGAAGGCAATGCTTCTGTTTATCTGCATGAAAAATCCACCACCATAAGTAACAAAGAAAAGAGGAGTTTGTCATTTGATGATAACAGCGATGCATCCGAGGGACTTAAGTGGGAAGATGTGCACAGAAATAATATAGATAAGGTATTCTTACAACAGACGCTAATCAGAGCACTGTTTACGTGACTGACTTTCATTAGCTAATGGATTATGAAGGACTAAAAACAACCTCTTCTAATCGAGACATTTTGATGAGAAAGTAAGCCTACAATTCTGATTGAACAGTTTTTAAGGTTATTTGTGGCGCACAATATCTCATACTCAGAAACTCCACAAAAAACCTAGACAGGAAGGAAAAAATGAGAAACCTCTTGAGAGGAAATTCAACAAGAGACTGCCTCTCCTTGAACGGCCAGTTGTGTTTGGTTCTTTGTTCCTTAGTAAGGCAAGTAATATCAACTAATGGAAAAAAGCATACATATCTGCTTTTTAATGCACGGTGTGACTGAAAGAAGATGGAAAGTGTAGAAAGGAACAGATGAAGTGTGGAAGGAGAGACGAGCACTTCAGTGAAGGTCAGTGGCTTGTGGAGGAAAAAGCGAGATACGGATCGACAAATGGAGATGGGGAAACAGGAGGTCAGCGAGAGTCTGACAGAGCCAAGTCAGACTTCACAAAATATACATCACACATCCCACTGCTTACTCTGAGTGTGTATGGCATTTTAAGAGTTGTTCACTGGAGCAAACGGTGGCTCAAAGACGCGCAGTACACAGTGCGCAGTGTGTTATCTTGTTTCCGGGTGGCTCCGTACTCCGCTGTGCGACTACACTGCATTTTGGGATGTCGTTCTACAGTTTTTCTGACACTCCTCAGGGCTCATCTATCCTCGACGTTATATACGGAGAAGGATTTGGACGGAGCCTTCTGTCCGTACTCTGCATTCATTTTGTGCGTTTTTGTGCATGTTGTCTGACGGCTTGTGGATACGGATGAAACGGAGCAGTACCCCTATTATCATGGGGGGCTGTGTTGGGCAGTGTAGCCAGTAGTTCAAGCGAGACCAGCAGAACATGACTAAGAAGACATAGAAAAGATGTCTGAACTTTTTGAGGATTTGTTATGATGCGATAGCGACAGCACCAGCACCAGCTAGGCATCCCATATGAAACAATGACTAGAGGCGACTGAACAAGGTAGCAAGCTAATCTACAAATACCCTCCGTGTATCAAAAATGGAAAGATGAAGATCAGGGGGAAATTAATATTTCAGGGACTGCTACATGCATGAAGGGGGGTGAGTCGAGTGGATGGATGTACCGTATATTAGCTATTGCATTTAAACATGAATATAAACGGACGACAACTGAACACAGCTCATGTTAACATGTTGCTTCAGTCCAGTGTCTTAGCCTGACGTAGCTTCTGTCTTTCAAGCAAACTCAAACCGCAACTGTTTCTTGGACACGCAACACGTATGTCTGTTGTGCTTAGGCTGCAACACACACACACACATTTGGTCCACCTGCTTCGTGTTGGCAAATTAGTGCGGTTTTACACAGTCTTTACGTGTCTTTATCCTACTTTACACAGAAATCACTGAATCCCTAACATTTACCAGCCAGATTAAGCAGATGGAAACCTTTCATTTGTGTATTTTCTTTACTGTGTGTGTATTTAGTTTCACAGCAGGATAGCGGGGGAACAGGGTGGAGGCGGTGGTGTCCCACTGGCCAGTGGTACATCAAAGCCAGCTTTTTGCAATGGTCACCCATCATCAGAGTCGTGGAGTTTGAGTCTCAGCAGGTGCACATCCAGCTTGCATACCAATGAACACAATTGGACATATGGGCTTGGTGCAGTAGAAAAGGCTTTAAAAACTTATATGATGATATAAATGGCAGCTATCTGGTGGTGCAGTGGTATAAACATTTATCAGATGGTGGTAGCTATTCAGCGTTATCAGTAAATGTACTACAGGATGGCGCTTGTGTCTGCAGAACAGGAGGAACGGCAAATAGGGGAAAGTGACAGAATAGAAAGAAAAAAATGATGGGAAGAGGAAGAAGCAGGTCTTATCGTTTTTCTCCAGCAGCTGCCTGTCAAAACGTGCACTGATAATCAGTTTGTACACGCACACACCAGCACGCACACACACACACACACACACTCCCACTCTGCAGATAACTTCAAGAACAGGCACACACTATTGAAAAGTTGTAATACTAAACTTGGTGTATCTCTGCGTCTTCCCTTGCTAATGTGCTGTATTGTCCTCAGTTGACTCTTAAACATAGTGGTTGAATTTTTTGCATGACTTTCCTTTTGATGTGGGGAGCTTTGATCTGAAATGTGCATTACAATGATTTTCTTACAGATAATGAATGCTAAAAAGGTTATTTAAAAAAAATAAGGCAATAAACCCCCTGATCTGAATAATGAAGTCCTACCTGGGATTATCTTTAGTAGGAGCATGGTCTAATGTTCTGGAATATATTTTAAATTACCACCAAGCGATGTCTTGGTGACGTCTAGATACTCCACGTCCCAGAAAAGAATCCAATTACCGTGTGAAATATACATTTGTGCACTGTCTTCTGTGGATTACAGCTAATAAAAAGTCCAATGAAATCTCCTATACCTCCAGTGGTGGAGAGCCTCGCCCGTGGATGATTTGATAGCGCGCTTTCACATCACGCACTGGCAAATCTGTTTCCATGGCAGAGAATCTCTGCCCTCTTGCACAGAGAAGAAGTTGTTTGTCTTTTCTCTGCCATCTAAATACCAATGAACCACGTTAAAGCACACTTTGCTGAATGGCTCCGATTGACGCTGAGATTACGTGCAATCTAAGTAACACTGGATTTGGATCTGCCCGAGGCGCCGGGTGTGACAGACTGTACACCATAGATGGTCTACGTAGGGCCAATTGTTTTTAAGTTTTTGTCACGTCTGGTTGCTGCTTCATTTCATGAGTAATTCCAGGTAGTGGTACGTACATAAAAGTATATGACTGCAGTAACATCCACATTAAGATGGACCAATCTGAAAAGTGCAGTACTATGTGATGTTTTAAATCATCAAATACATTCATTAATGCCTTCAAAGGTCTTCTTTTACTCCATTTTCCCCTTCCATCCACACTTGAGTGGTGTTTTTCAAACTGAGCTTTTCAGGAACACTCTTCAGAGCATATTAATAGTGTTGCAGTACAGATAAGGTAAACCGATCCTGGATTTGACCGAATCAAACAACATGGTGGGCAACAGTGGTACAAATGTTCTCTCTCTGTATTGTGTACTTTTATTGGATTAGTGGAGTTGAAAATAGTTTTGTGTAATCCACAAACAGTACTTCAGCAGAAGAGTTGCACTTTCTATTCACAATTGCTGTTGTGCAACAGAATCGGAGGGCAACTATGCTACGAATCCCACGTGGAATTTGGATGCACACTTAATTTAGTATAAACTGAAAAAGCTCCAAAAGAAGCAGAAACATGGTGCTAACAACAAATAAACACGGAACAGAGCATCTCAGTCTGCGGAGCATCCAGCGGTCAGCCCTGCAGTCTTTGTGACAGGAACCAAAATAGGTCCCTGTCTGATTGGTCCATCATCTGCAGCTGGGGCAACCAGACACACCTGTGTCCAGTTGCCACTCATTTGCCTCGGCACCACAGTGTCCCAAACACACACACACACACACACACACACATACTCTGCCACAGCATGTATGAGAAACATTTAAGCTTTTTGGGTGTTGGATGTTCAAGGACGTTTTAACTATATCACCACTCATATATCACTTTTATTATCAGAACCTCCACTACTCTAATACCACCCCTACAGTAACTACAGCAACTACTATTACTGGTACCACCACTAATACGGTCCACCATAGGGGTTGGTGACAGGATATAAACTTGTACATCCTAGAATAAAGTAATTGAAAAGCTCTTTATTTATCTTATCCGTATCCTCCTTTTCCTCCCAGTTGGCTGAGGAAATGAGCGTAGGGTTCGCCTCTCACCTCAAATAACTCCAGCGAGAAAAACGCATGAATAAATCATGCAAACAAGTGAACCAAACTACCAACATGGAGCTAATCGCATTTTACATTATTTGACACTCCCAGACACTCTCCCTCTGCGCGTTATGTATTTGTGTGTGTCTTCATTTCAGAGAAGCAAAAGCACAACACGTAGTGTAATTTTCCTTTAATATTGTAGAGAGAGAACACGTGTCAGCTTTTGAAAGAAAGAGTAATTGATGATTTCTAACAGGATTACTTTCATTCTGTAACAAAACTGATACGGTGTTATGGCTGCTGTTTTCTTAAGGAAAATAAGATAGCGCTCAACATTTAGATTGCCTTATGAATTATATTTTCACAATGCCATCCGCAAACAGTGGAAATTTTACAAAATTACAACTGAACTAAGTTCAGAATTTGCCATCGCTGCTCAGAGTGATGGAGAATGCAAAATGAAGATTATGGGAGCTGGAGCTGTGCCAATTTTATGGAAGTTGGTGCATGACAAGGCCCTACATTCCACTGATCCTTGTTTGTACTGTTTGCTAACACGTATTTAAACACATACAACATACACACCACCACACATATACCTAGGCACAACTACAAAGTCAAAGGGAGCAAACCCAGCCAAGTAACATGCATCAGTGCATACGCCACTGGAAATGCAAATGCATGGAGACATTTTAAACGTTCAAACACACACTCACAGGAATGCACACACACTCACACAGAGACAGCCCAAATCCTCTCTGGCTTGGTCCCAGTGCTTTTGAGTAAATCCTAAATCAACTAATCCTGGAACATCAACAAATGCAATTTTCAGCTCAGCATAGAACACGGACAAATGGATGACAACCTTCCTTCGCCCCCAGTATGATGTGGTTTGTGTGTGTGAGCACGTGTGTGCGATAATGATAGCATTGCCAGTCCATGTTGATGAAGAGGTGGATAAGCATAAAAGAATTACTCGTGTTCCTTTTTCGTAGCTCGGAGAAGCGGCGGCGAGCTTAACGCTAAGCAGCGTGGCTTAGTGTAAATAACCTTGATTAATGACGTGCATGCAGTCCATGTTTTGAAGTCAGTGAGGTGAAAACTCATCCATACACCAAGATATGTAAGGCAGACATACTGAAATGGAAACAGAGTGTGACAGTGAGCCTTTTGAAGAGAAAAACTGCACATACAGCATACAAAAAATATATAAAAACGTACTGCATACAAGCATTTTTGCAGCTCACATCACACAATCTTGTATTAATATTGGTCACAGTACTTAATGTCATCCACCTGGCATTTAAAATAAATAGATTATTAATTTTGGATGAATTTTGGATTCACTTATAACACCTTCTGCCATACAATATATTTTGGCTGAAAATGATTTCTTGTTTCCCTGTCTCATCATAACATCTTGTTGTTTTGTTGTGGTTCTTCTTTGCTATGTTTTACATGTTTATCTCCACAACAACCTCTCAGCTACTTCTTGTTATTGGGCACCGTGGATCAAGATGTGCGCGATGTTTTTGTAAGCAACTTTATTTGCAACAGCATTTACAGAAATTAAAGGCACGTACTCCTTATATTCTCGGCATTCTTTGAACGTTTGAATAGCATTTTCCATATAGCCGCTGTCACCCAGACGTACTGTAGCTACAGGACAGGAAGCCACGAACGTATTCAAACATTTCAGGGTAAAACGTTACAGGAAAACATTTTCTTTATGAAGAGCAAGGTTTAGAAGATTTTCAACTTTTTCCATGAATCGTTCCGTGTTCCGTGCCAATCACAATCTCATTCTTTCTCGTTCAGATGAATGCATTGTGAGTCTGATCCACTTGACCTGTTTTCTTCCAGAATGAGTACACGGATTTCTTATGAAGAGTACATGAATGTGTGTTTTCATATTTTATTTACATGAACAAATGATTTTGCTTGCATTTTTGTGTCAGTCAGAACAAAAGAATCTTTTCTGTTGCTGAAAAAATGCATGAGTGAAAAAGGTGAAAAGGCGAACGTGAGAGAGGCAGGCGTACCTGATGAAGAGGTACGGGGGTTTCCCTTCTGGCTTGGAAGAGAATCACCTGAGGGAGACAGCAGTCCATCTTCAAACAGGAACAGCAGGTGCTTCTCGTTTTAATGCCATCCAGTCCCAACAGATGTTTGGTGATTATTGCTGCTGAAAATACTTTAACTTGCAGCAGTTTCTTATGCAATCTGACTCACTTTAGCAATGAAATGGTCAATATTTGAGGTCAAATATTTGTTTTGTTTGGCCTTGGATCATTGTGCTGGGTACGGAGAATGGGGGTGACTGGCAAAATATACACATTCTTCCAGTATTACTATATACAGTATTTCAGAATCTTGCAGGTATTAGGTAAGATTGCAAGCTCTTGCAAATTCCATGTAAATTGCTAAGATTTGTATTCAATATTGTGATCGTAAATTCATGAATTTTTCAATGTTTAAACCAATATTTCTTTCAGGTAGAATTGTATTTGATCGTTGTAAAATTGCTATTTGTGTCCAGGTATGCTTGTTGATGAGTTTTTTTCCAATCTTCAATGATTAAAATGTGACATAAAAAGTCCGTTTTCAGTGAGAGAAGAGGAACATTAGTTCTGGCTGTTTATGACCGTTGGCAAACCCTAAACGGACAGATTGAATTTTTTTGCCAGGCTTTAGAATTCTATGACTGAAACTTTCTGTGTATATGTGTGTGTGTGTGTGTGTGTGTGTGTGTGTGTGTGGTCTCCCCAGCATGTGTGTTCCATCCTCTTTTCAGAGTAAGGCACCCAGCCTCTCAGGGGAATTTGATCACCATATGGCGAGGCTAATGATTAATGTTTATCTCGCCAAGGCCAGAACACACAGACAAAATGCACAAACATATGTAGGCACACACACACACACACACCCACAAATACAAGCCTGTCAGGCGCTGGCCCTCGGACACCACATGTAGTCCTGGGTGCATATATAGCCCTACCTACCTGGCTTAAACCTGCGGTGTCTGAGTCCATCTAAAATGTGATTCCATTCCAATTTTGTGGGCGAGAAAACTGCAGATGCCAAACTGAAAAAAACAACAGAGAAATAATGATGTACTGTGTCACTCTCTGTATACTGTAGGCTGGAACATGCTGTGGAAGGAAAAGTGTGAGGTTATGTGCTACATTTAGAATATCTTAACTCATTGCAGAGGTTCAACTCTGCACATATTTTATATTAACGCTACATCAATTCTACACAGCCCGAATACACAGTTTGCATATTCTTCATCCACGTTCCCTCCAACGGCTCTGCTCTTTGTGTTGCCTACAGTTGCCAAAGCTAGAGCTGACGGTCTTTCTCTTTTACTGATAACTGGCTTTTCATACCACACTTAATGTGTAGACATTTAATTACTGCGGTTTGAACCTCTTTGACTCTGAGGTGAGCATAAATGGGCCCAGCTTTACCAAGTTTCATTTTAAATTTCAATGAAGTTCTCCGTGTTTCCACAGATACATCAGGGTGCACTCTGAGGAAATCTGTATAAAACGTTACCAACACATGTACAATTAGGTGCGAGTTAATGAAAATAAAAATGCTACTGCATAAAAAAGTAAAAGTTTCTATAATGGTTTGGGGATTTTAGTTTTTTTAGTCTTAACATTATTCACAGTATGCTCATTTTTAAAATAAATATCTCAGTTTGCCTGCACAATAACCAAATTGTTTACCATTTCCATTTTCCCACTTATACTTGGACTTTCACAACGGTCACATACATTTTATTCACCAAAGTAACTCATTTTGTATAAGAAACTGCTGCAAGTCAAGGTATTTTTTTGCAGCAATAATCAGAAAACATCTGTTGGGACTGGATGGCGTTCAGACTAGAAACACTTGCTGTTCCTGTGTGAGGATGGTCTGCTCTCTCCCTCAGGTGATTCTCAACATGGTTTTACTTCCAAGTCAGAAGGGAACCCCATACCTCTGCATCAGACCAAACACACTCAAAAACACACCGACATCTTTCTGTGGGCCTCTCAACAACTTTTTCAGTTTCACTCGTTCTTTCATCTTGTTCCTTTTATTCTGGGATACATGGGCACATACACAAGCAGTCCATACCAATCTCTCTTGTTATGTCAAACACCCCAGCGAGAGTCACCAGTACATGTGGACATACTGATCATCAGTTGGACTCTGCCCAAAGTACGTTATACAGCAGAATCAATCACCACTGAAGTGTGTATGTGTGTGTACATGCATACTAGTTCGCACCAGTTTAATTGACATTTAATCTGCTGTTGGGGCATAGCCAGCACTTCAATTTATACATCAAGACTTTGTCTGTTTTCATGTTAAACACCTGTAATTTGTGGCGACTGTGTGATTTGTTTCCAAACAGTCTGCTCTGATTTTTTTTTTGTTTTTTTTTGTTTTAGACAACCTTGTATGTGCACCCTGATCCTCCAAATGAAGGCAGAGGGATGTTGGCCTTGTTTAAAAGTCCAAGGATGACTGTCAAATTAAACAAACATGCACATTCTCTGCGTAATATCTTTCCTGTAGTGTGTGTGTGTGTTAATATTACTTGTTTGAGTAATATTGGGAATGTCGCAATGACACACATGGTGATACCAACATATTACCAAATGTGTTACCAAATGTGTTACCAAATGTGTTACCAAATATATTAAGATCTATTTTGGGGAAATTCTTTTTAACATTACCACAATTCAAATAAACCAGAGAGATCTAAATAAACCCTGATTAATCTAAATTTTAGAGGCACTTGGCACTTAATTCAATGTGAGCATTCATCGTGGAGTCAGATATACACTGACGAGAAAAATTAATAATATTCACTCAAAGCAAGCTGTTTTTTTTCATTACTGCACTGCAAAGGTAGCCAGCCGATCATGGAGTTCATCTAAGCAGCCCAGATAGAGGATGAATGGATGGATGGATGGATGGATGAATTACTTTCTTCATTACTAAAGTAAAAACAGACAAAAAGGAACACTGGGGGCTCTGCTTTGGTTTTAATAACGAGAACACAGATTAATTAAAACTAGATGAATTTTCCCTCAATATCCAAGCTTGGCTAACAGACTTTTGGAAAGGCATGCTTTTGAGAGGGCATGTGAGTGCTATTAATGTCTGTGTGAAGTAGTTATCAGTAGCGACACGTGTGTCTAATGTGTCTATGTTATGTGTTTGTGTGTGTGAGTGTGAGCCGTCCCATGCTCAGCCCTTGTTAAACTGCAAAAGCTAGAACAGCAATAACATCTCTGGCTAATTCAATTCCCAATTCATTGCACAAAAGCACGGAGTGATCGAGTTGGTCTGCCCATGGGATTCAGTATTTAATTTCCTCAAGGTCCCGAGAGCCGAGTCTGTTTCCAATTTCTCCTCCTCGTGAGAGCAGGGAGGGCGGCAAAATTAAGGGTCCTTACTTTTTTCGTGTTTATTTTTCGGCCCATCATTTTGTTTCATTTTAAAGTGCTGGGCGCTCAGGATTGGATAGGAGGGGGCAGATTAATAAGTCTGTGTGGTGTAGAACACTTGCCATAATCATCATTTCTCATCCCTTCTCCTTCTCTTCCATTACTCCTTCTCATGTTTCCATCTACACACGAGCGAATTTTAAGCCAAATTTTTGAAAATCTTGCAAAAAAGAATGCAAACTGGGGAGTATGAGGTGCATTTCCCTCAACTGGTTGAAATAAAACTGGGCTGCATATCGCAGTTTGGTCAGAAGTTGACTTAGACGACATTTTCTGCAACTTCATAGAGTAGAAGAAGTTAGAGGCTGTGAACCAAGTACAAAACAAAATCGCCTTTGCCATCTACAAGATCACTTGCAGTGATTAACAGGAGGCTTAATTCCATGTCAACATCTAGGTGTTGATTTTTAACTGAAGCTTTTGTTCACCCATGTTATGACTTTGTTTTTATTGTTACACTGTTACCTTCTTTGTAACTAAGTTTCTATTTCATCAATGAATTCGTTCCACTTGCTGTTCCTGTTTCACATCTGGCCATTCAGGAGATTGTATCTCTCTTTGAATTTCCTCTTTTCAAGGTTTCCTCCTTTTTTTGGCACAGTAAAATTGTATTGTAAAATTTCAGCGATGAGAATTTCTATGTTGCACTACTTGACACCTCTGTTCCAATTCGATCGACTGTGATGAGGATTTCTCTTTATGACTTAATTCTAGACTTTGTTTCATTCCAAAGTTTGGAATGGCTTACTATATATTTTGTTTCTTTCATCCATGGAGGAAACGCCCAGTATCTCCAATATTAATATAATATAATATAATAATTAGACAACAAACACAGATTTTGAAATGACTGTTACCTGAATTGATTACAAGAGGAACGTCGGAACATGAAGATTATTATTATTGGTAGTAGTAGTATTATTTGTTGTTGTAGTGGTAGCAGTAGCAGTACTATTACTAGCAGTAGTTATGCATTTGTAATGCTCTCAAAATAGAATAGTAGTTTTCATAGGTTTTTGAATAGTGAATGTTTGATTAGTGCTAAAATACATTTAATGAGTGGAGTGTCCTTTGTATCTGTAAATAATTATGTCTACTCTCCTAATGGTAAAAGGTAAAAGCTTTTGGAATTGTGAGCTGCATTTATTATAAAAAAAACAACAAAACTTGCTTGTATTTTAAGTTAAAGCAAACATTCTAATAATATTATTTTGATGAGCAACTGCCCATATTTGCCCTTCAGCACTTACTCTTATGTGTGTTTTACATGATGAACAATGCAGTAAGTGAAAGGCTACGATTTTAGTGGTTTTATTAGAGGAGGATGTTCGCTAAGTGCCTCTGGTTGATAGTATCGACCACAAACAAGATGACTGCTAATGAACCAAAGATGAAAACACAAATAGCTATTCAATCACCAGAGGATATGCTTGAAATGCATCACAAACTCTGTTACACAGCCAATGAAATTGATTCAAACTCCACAGGATATACCTTAAAGTCATTAGCCGTCCAAACACACGAAGGGATAATTGGTATTCACTTGTAATAGGTAGTAACCGAGTTACAAGTGCTAGGGAACCAATTATACCTGAATTAGAACACAAGAGCACGGAAGCAAACCCCATGAAAGAGCAGTAATTGAATAAGTAGAAAGTTTTAATATTTCTATTCTGGTGGCTTTGATGCGTGAGACAAAGGGACTAAACTCACACCAAACGCAGACACCCTGAGGGCTGTTTTCTTATCAGACCATCACTCCTTTAATCTGTTGTGTGAAGTCCCGCAGAGAGAAATGATCAAAGAAGGTGATATGGGGCCCAGGATCACCATTTACCCAGGGTCCCTGGGGTGACACATGGGGCAAGCCCAGTAGCAGGTCCGTGCAGGGATGAAAATCAAAGGACCAACACGGTAACAAAGTGGACCCCTAATTCAATTATCCCAGCAACACGTCATTTTGATGTGGCCACGTTGGATTTAATTAGATGACCTAGAAAAACATGACGAGGAAATAAAGCCACACGTAAAGTAAGTGTGTGTGTCATTTTCAAGTTTGAATAAGGACATCAGCAGCTGACTTTTAAATAGATGTACGGGCTGATGTGATCTGGCGTGATGATACAGCATGTCGGAGAACTGTCTCACGATTTCTAAAAATAGCTGGGATTCAGTTTAATGCATGATAAAAAAAATTGAAGAATGCTTTTGTATACTAAGTGCACAATTTATCTATTTATTTTATAATTTTGGTCAGATAAGGGGTTCGGTAGAAATGTCTGACACAGGCTGGAATGTCAAACTTTATTGTTGTTTAAAAATGTTAAATCTCAGTTTGATTCTCTAAATATTCAAAGCCTTCTTGTTTTATCTTTAACATTTTTTTATATTTATATATAAATGTGATGTAAGGTGATCGCTCAGTGATCTAAGGGTTGCAAGTTCGTTCCCTGGCTCCTCCATGTTAAAGGTCCCAGACCAAGACCCTGACCCCAAATTGCTCCTGACAAGCAAACGGGCCTTACACAGTTACCTCTGCCGTGTGTGTGTGAATGTGTGTATGAATGGATGAATGTGAGGTAAACATTGTAAGGTGCTTTGGAAAAAACACTATAGAAATGCAGACCATTTACCATTAATCAAGCTTAAATCCAACACGGGCAAAACTATAACATTGATTGATGTTTGAGATGGAAAATCTCGGAACAAAACCTTTTGATTTCCTACTTGTGCTGGAGCCAAGTCTGCTCTTTGTAGAACATTGTAGCTCTCTTTTTATTCTATTTCAAATCAGAGTTTTTTGTTTCACAAAGTTTCCAGGGATCCAAGGTCAATGATCCGCACACCTGAAAGCTTCTGCAGTTCCCCGAGCAGACATCTCTGTCTTATCATTATCTTGCTTCAGTGAAGGTGAGAGACACAGTTAGTCTTGGTCATGGCTGCAGTTGAAGGGATCCACACTCTGATAGCTGCAAATAAGAGGCATCGAACCTCAGGAAGAGAGCAGCAGGCGATGTGTTTTAACAGTTAGAATGAACTGCACAGAAATGTAAGATTGATTAATGGGTGTGCAGAGTGGAATGTGGAAGGTAATTGGATGATATGACTAAAGAAGCAGGTGTACGTGGATAATATGTGAGGTGCGACCCGGGGCTGCTTCATTGTAATTGTTGGGTTTGAGGGATGGGCAGAGGGTGGAAACCAATTAGCTTAAGGCACATTAGCGCTGTAGGCGTGCACGTAACTTTGACATTTTGATCTCTGAAAATAATTGGAAAAGGCGTACAATTGGTTTGCTGTCTGATTCTACCTAACGTTTGAGGACTAGATTGCAAAAAAAATTACATAAATGAATAAATAAGTGATGAAATAATTGAATGTGCTAGTTTAAGTGTACTTTCACGAGTAAAAACTTAACATTTACTTTTTTAATAAACAATTGTGCGGCACAGGGTTCATTTTACATTTTAATAACAGTTTGTATTTCATCGGTTCATTTTTCATGATAATAGACCTTATTTTCAAACATCAATTTCCCCCAAACCATGGGCGGTACCATGGTGCTGCTTGATGCTGCATATCTTGTGCAATTATTCCAAATCTCAATTTATCAGGTGTAACAGCGAGGATAACGCATCGCAGAGATGTCAGATATGGACAGGAAGCAGAACACACACGAGATTTGGTTTCTGAGATGGTAGTGGCATTTAGCTAAAAATGCATTGTGTGCTGGTTTCAAAATGACCTTGGAGGAAGTAGAGACATCTGTATAAATTTGAAAATGAGAAGGAGAGGGAAAAAGGGGAGGAGTTTTGCCTTTTTCAAACTTGCGAAAGGAGAAGAGTGAGCAGGAATAAGCTGACATGCGAGCCCCGGTAGCCAATTTTACACCTGGCAGGGCGACTATTAAGGATGTTAGCCAGAAGCCACAGGATGGACGCTGACAACCTGTCTTAAAAAAGTACCCCTCAGAGCAATTTTGCAACTAGTGAATATCTACCACATTGTTAATATTGTTACGAATAAGAATAAATGGACTGGTAGATTTGGTAGATTTTGACTTGTGATTGTTGAGCCGTGTTTTGGGGTGAATAGTAATTGAACCAATCCGAAAGTAACCTGACATTCTTTTTAAAAGCCGAGTGTGTGCGAACGTGGGTCATGGCTATTTAGTTGGTGGAAACGAGGCTTAGCGTAACACGGTGGAGACATTTGAAACAGATTTGCTCGGGTATGAGATGAACGCGTGCATGCAAATAGTTGAGCACGCACGGTAGAGCGGCTCTCAACGACCAAAGGTGGACTTTTTATTAGCTGGAACTCACAGAAGACAGTCCACACAAAATCTTCTGGGATGGACATATTTTTTTCCATTAATTTTCCTAAAGCTTTTTGCCAGAATTGTTTCTATTTTTTCTATTTTTACCCCTTCCTGTGAAATTGCTATTGACGCACACACGTCACTCTCCTATACACACAAAACTCTTTCTTTGTCCCTGACGCCGCTGCATATGAGGTCGGGCCGTCTGAGTTTAAGCACCACTTAAGATATTGCCATTAAAAACAGCAACTCGGTCACTGACTTCATACCCAGCGTGCAACTACATATACAAACCTATTAAATCAACTCTCCCCACGGAGCTGTGAAGTGAGTTAGCAGGGCTCTTAATACCCGAATCTAAATTCTACTCTGTGCTCCACTCGAGAAAAGCTATAGCCTTTTTGATGGGCTCATGCATTGATCAGTACCAAGTTGATCTCCCTGAGGCTGCATAACGGTCTTTATCTTCTGAGGTATTCCTGCTAAATTGACACCATAAGAAATCAAAATAGGCGGTCCACTCCGTGGGACGGAGGAGAGGAGCTGGTGCGGAGCCTTTTGTTTAGAACGATTGTTCTCGATCAAATGGTCGGGCGAATGTTTGAGATGGAAGTGATTTTCATGTCATTGTACGGAGTAGAATTAAGGTTAGCGTTTCACAACATCAAACGTTTCACAACATCAACGTTGCCAGGAACGGCGGCATCTTTGCCAGTATTGTAATCCTGAGCAATACTGTGGTTTCAAAATATATGGCAAAGACTATTTCTCCTGTATTCTTTGTGGATTCTGTATTGTTAAAAGCAGTTGTCTCAAAATGGTCATCCATTTCACATACAAACCCCAACAAGCAACTTCACAAACAGGAGGCCTTAGAGTCAGAGGCATCCTTTCTGTTTTTACGATTGCAGTGCTGCACATTAATTACACCACGACATCATGACTGGGTAATATGACGGTGAGGTGGTTATCACCTTTCTCTTTCTCTTTCTCTTTCACCTTTATCTTGCATGTTCTTCCTGTGGCTGTGTGGGTTTCCTCTGGTTACACTGGTTTCAGTCCACATCCAAAGATGCTGACTTGGATGAGCGATATAGATGATGCAAAATCGATTTCCGTCATTTGCGTTTTTGTGTAATGTGTGTACTGTTAAGTATTTCTTTGTCTAATGATGTCATGTGACCTGCAGCTCCAACAGTGTCCTTGAGAGTCATTTGTTAAGCACCAGCAAAACATTTGGATGATTTCTGGTTGCATCCACGTCAAAATTCTATTAAATACAATAAGACTATTCTCAAAAGCACAGGTAAAAACAGTACGTGGAAGTTTTTCATCATTTGAGAGCCTTAAAACACTCAGGAAGCTCAGTTGCCAAATAGTAAACCTTCATCATTTAAAGTCTGCAGGTTGTTCAGATGAGGCCAAAAGCACTTTAATCAAGTCTGTGATTCATAAGAGAGACTTAAAGATAGATGGGGTATGGATCCATAACAGGGTACCTGACACACCAGTGGTGCTGGTGCTGCATCAATGTCATAACTAATAGGAACGTTTTTGTGATGCCATGGCGGTACAGTCTGGAAACATTTCATCACTTCAGTAGCAACGTATGTGAGGTGGTCTGTCTCTTTACAGCAGAATGTCATTGACTTACATCGACGATAGAATTGATACCTACAGGCATTTCACCCTGGTGGCCAATGTACACAACACAATAACAACAACAACAACAACCACCACGTCAAGCTCATTCCTCCCTCTCAATCTGACAAGAACAAGTACTGCAGGGCCCTCCTGCTGGCAAGGTCACTTCTTCTGGTTGTTTGTGTGTGACGGTGTGTGAAACAGAGCGAGCTGTAGAGAACATATTGGTGTATAAATAGGGCGGAAGGATGATAAAAAGGGAACCGACAAATCCACACAAGCTTAATCTGTCACTCATTTTATGATTCTTGAATATTCTAGATCACGACTCATGTTCTATATATATATATATGAATGTATTAACTATCTTGTTGTATTCACACTCTCTCAAATTCATATTAACCACTGTGGTGGCGGTTTCTCTTAAAGAAAGCACATTGAGTCGAGCGTTGCCCTTCTGTAAGTTTAATTCAGCAAACTGACTCACAGCACAGTCAAAGGATCTGAGCAGAATGAGCTCAGAACACAGAGAATAGTATTCCTACGTGTTTAGCGGTAAGATGAAGGTGATTCAGAAATGTTATGAAAACAGTATCTTTGGTGAAAGAACAGAACAACGTAGGCCATCTTATTGTCCCTTAACCTTGATCTGTCCTTGGATATTTAATAAGCCCCCATCGGTTTGCTGCTTGCAAATGGAGAAAAGATGAATAATTGTAAGAAACATTCATTATAGACGAGTTTGATTGGGAGGTTTCTTCACAGTTTCTGCTTGGTATAGATTTGGTGAAGAAACACATGACGTCTTAGTTTCCATCACACCACATTTCGGTGGTCTTGAGATTCTCTTACTAAATCAGGTCTCGAGGGTTGAAGGTATGCTATGGTTATTTCTTTTCTATGTAATTTATTCTCCCCACATGCAGCTCCTGTTGCCTTAGCTGGTCATGCGAATTGAAATTCCTCTCTGTAAGTTGGCTCCTTTTTCCTGTCCTGTTCGGGTTTTCTGGGGAGTTTTTCTTGTCTTCCTGAGGTTTGAGGTTTGCGCTGGGTCGGTAACTGTTATTGTGTGCACCTGTAAAGCCCTTTGAGGATTTGGATCAGATGTGGGGCTACACAAATGAACTTGACTTGATCGTAGGTTTAGCGATGCATAAAACATGACATGAATGGATTCTCAATCACGTTGTATGACCATTAAATCTTCTTTCTTATTCAAGGAAGGTAATCTTCAAAAACTAGATACTTAGACTTGTCTCAAGATACTTTTTTATCTTGAGACAAGACTTTTTTTAATTGTCTTCTTAACAACTGTGTTTTTAGGTGGCGATTGCAACCACCCAGGCACTTTCAGCTTCCTCCTTCGATGGACACGTTGAACTCTGCTCGTTCTTTTCTCCTCCCTGCCTGTACATATGCCTCTCTTCTCATTCAGTCATTCCAGCTTGCAGTCTTCTGCTTCTTCCTGTTCTGCTTCTTCCTCTTCTGCTTCTTCCTCTTCTTTGCCTTCTTCTTCTACTTCTTCCAAGAACAACCAAAACAACAAAACTTACTATTGTTATTATTACTGGTGTTATTGTTAATTATAAAGAATACATAATACATGTTTATACATATACATTATGTTCACACATTTTTACATACATAGACATACATAATGGGAGTGTTAGGATAGAAAAGTCTATTTGTGACTGATCTGAAACAGTCAGTGTCATCACTGATGCGGTCTATGATACTGTCATCATCTCACAGATATGCCAGAACTATTATTAGATGGATGCTTCTATATCATGTTCCACACTAAAAGAAAAATCCATTATCAAGCCTCCTGATTGGTATGTGACACTGTATGTGTGTGTGTGAGTGTGAGACAAAGCAGTCCCTGGACATGCATTAGAAGGGAATAGGGCAGAGCAAGAGAGTAATGTGGCTGCTTTTTCCAAGGTCAAAAAGACATGTCAAGGATTGATCAGCTCCAAAACTGTCTCTTGTATATTTGAAATAGAGGCTGTATCTTCCGCAGTGTCACAAACATTCCCAGACAAGATTTCAGTGACAATCCGTTTTTCTGTGTCATTAACTTGCCTGTGTGGCTGCAGTGAACATGATATCAACTTCAGAGGATAAATAGTCTCAGAAGAGAAACCAGACAGTCAGAGTTGGTGATCCCCACTTATCTATCTGCATACAGCAACACCCAAAACAGCAAATAACATATATGATCAAAAAAGAATGAAGCTGCTCTATGAAAAGAGTGACAGTTAGATAAAAGTAAATGGAAGATCAACCCAGGAAGGTAAAGAAGGACATTACCCAGGCTGATCTCAGCATGGGCAGGGGAACTCTTAGCTTGACTGGTGACACTGAGAGCTAGAAGGAACATTTTGAGGACCACTTGTACCTGGTGTGCGTGTCCTCTGAAGAAGCAGGGCTGGAAGAGTCCGGGGGGGGGAGTCAGATAATTTTTTTGGCAGAGGTCACGGAGGTTGTTGGGAAGCTACACAGTGGCAAGGTGCCAGGAGTGATCCGTCCTTTAAAGGTAAAGGCTCTGGATGTAGTTGGGATGTCTTGTGTTGACACAAGAGCAACAACAGTGCCTTTATAGTAGCACCCTGGGGTGATTGTACCTATTTTTAAAAAAGGGGACCAGAGGGCATGCCAGTTATTGGGGATATCACGTTGCTCTGGCTCTCTGGAAAAGTCCATGCCAAGGTGCTAAAGAAAAGTCTCCAGCTAATTGATCGAACCCCAGATTCCGGAGCATCATAGCAGTTTTCCTCTTGGCCGTGGAACATTGGACAAGCTTTTCACTGTTTCACAGATGATCCAAACAGCGCGGGAGTTTGCCCAATCTGTCTGCATGTGTTTTGTGGATTTGCAGAAGGCTTACAATCGTGTTCCCCAAGGTTGTCTGTGGAAGTGTAAAAGGTGTTAGGAGATTGAGAACTGCTTAGGCTTCAGTAATGTGGGTGCTGTACCAGACCATGGTGGTAAAGAAGGAGCAGAGCCACAATGCAAAGCATCCCGCCCTCATCTATGGTCATGAAATATGGATACTGACCAAAAGAAGATTGGGGATACAAGTGGCTGAAATAGAGTTTCAGTATAGGGTGGTGGGTTCAGCCATATTGTAGGCACACCCCCTCGAGGCCTCTATTTTGAGCTGTACTGGGCATGTACAACTGAGAGGAGACGCTAGGGTAGAAGACGCCGGGAACGCTTGAGAACGTCTGGGCATTCCCTGGGAAAGTCTATAGGAAGTTGCTGTGGAAAGGGACATCTGGGCTACTCTGGTGGCCCTGTTGCTACCATGACCCAGCCTCAGATGCGAGTTGGACAATGGATTGATGGATGGATACATGTATGATGTTACTCACGACTTAAGTAATCTTTCATTGGACACTTTTACTCTTAAATTGTTTTTATTTGCTACATATACTACTACATAAGTCGTTGTTATTACAAAGGAACATTACTTTTACTTGAGTATCGCATTTGGTTACTCTACCCACCAAACGCAATATGTACAAACAATTAACAAAGTATAAACATCACTGTAACTCATAATTGGCATGAAGTATTAAATAAGTAGTTCACACACAATCTATGTTATAGACACAATCTTTTATCAATCTACAATATTATCCACTTTCATATCATTTGTGGTCACTGTGCCAAGGTATAAAGACAATTGGTCTGGCTGACGAATGTGCCATGTGGTTCAGAACACTCAGACTGTTCAAGCTGCCCTCTAGCTAAATGAGCAACAGTATAGATGGAGTTGCTCTGGGGATTTGGGAGCTTGGGGACTGCAGCTACATTTGTATAAAATCCACTCCAAGGCTCAGTTTCTTGTTCGAAATCAACGTGCTGGTTGTAGGAAACATTATCGTAGATACAGTTTGTCATTTCTTCAGTATTGGTTGCCGACTTTTGCTGTGCTTCACCGCTGATTTCATCGTATACAGCTTCCTTGAAACAGGAAAGTGGGGTAAAGATAAGAAGTTAAAATAAGAGCTGACATATCCAGGCTGACAAAGTCAAGTATTCTCTTCAATATAACATGCAGTGTTAAAGGTCACCACTGGGAACAAATACAAGATTTTGGGGATAAAGTCATGACATTCAGAGACTAAAGTAATATTACTGTTAAATATGTAACTTTGAATGTTATGTAATAGTCTAATATAGATATAAATATTGGGAAATTAAATGCTACAACAATGAAAGTAAAATAAAAATAAACTGTTTGCACTCTGAAAAATGATTACTGGGTGAGATAATGATTGAGAAGATGCTCCCTGGAACTGTTTTTCTGTAATGAGGTGATCACAGCAGCTCCAACTGTTCAACATTAGACAGTTTGATATTATTCTTAATGCATTTAGGCTTGAACTTAGAGTCACATAACAAGTCAGCTGTAAAACTCTCACCACTGCAGACTAATAACATGTGACATTCTTTTTTATTTAAATGCTCTACAAGGGAACAGACTATTACAGACGGTGCTGCAATCTCTCACTGATGGACCTAAAATGATTTGACTCCGGCACTGACACTTCCCTCTGCTAAATGCCATTAAATGGAGTTCAAATAAAGGGTCAGACTAATCCTCTCTAACTTCATCTGAGCTTGTCACTTGTCATGGCCAACTAAATTAGCCTAAACTGGTGTAGTGAGAGCAGGACCAGAGAAACCTCTTAATGTAGTTGGCGTACTGCGTCAACAGTTCATTGGGTGACACAGTCAACCGAACTGAGCACCTGAATCCTGAAGGATTCCGTTTGTGGTCTTTGTGGACCACGTTCAATGGTCCCTCTCCTTTAATCTCCATTCAACAATGACTGCTCCTCCATGGACCCCTCTGTCAAACTCCTGAAGTTCCAGAATGACACAAACCTCACCAGCCTGATCCAGAACGGCGAGCGACAAAGTTGGTGCAGTCAAACATCCGTGAGCTCAACACCTCAAAAGTGGAATGTTGGAAGCGACTGTAGACTTCAGGAGGGCCCCCCCCACCCATCCCTACT
>OMNV01008952.1:256789-283811 GCA_900303265.1 Brotula barbata
CACCCATCCCTACTTGCCCACATTGTCAGTGGTACAGCTGTCTCAACAACCTAGACGTGCAAGGTTCTCGGGACTATAGTCTCCAATTACCTCACGAGAGAGGCAACTTCAAGGCAGCACAACAGAGGATGCACGCCGTGAAACCACGGTGGTCAACTTCTATACAACCATCATGGAGTCCATTCTTGTATCATCAAAAGCATCATCATTCAACCACTAAACAGGATATCTGCAGCCTGCAGTGCATCAACCGCTCAGCTGAAAGGGCCACTGGCCACAACCTCAGTTCAGGAACTGAAAATCCAGGGCCAGAAAGTGAGCAATGAAACCTGTTTATAGTTGTATCGTCACCTCCGTAGTTTTATCTGTTTTCAATATTTTCTACTTAAGAGAGGAAGAAGGAGGAGTACGCACCAAGGCACATGCCGGCAGTTGAAAACCCTCAAGCTATTTGCGCGAGATCTACCAGAAGTAGCACGAGTAGCAAACTCACCTGTCCACTGTCTTCGTTTGGGCCATCAGTGGTGGAGACAGTGACTGTAAAACATAGGGCACATTTGCTAATCTCACCTGCAAAGGTTTTTTATCAGAATATCACATCTATGTATTTTTTCTTGTTCTTACTTGAGTTTTTCTTTGAATTCCTTAAAATTGCCAGAAGGCTCACCATTACTGTTACCATGACAATTAATCCCAAAATCAAATATAGCACAGTTCCTAAGAAAAGGAAGAAACAGAGAGAAACAAAACCCTTCAACCTTGCTTCTGCGATCCTCTGAATAACATTCAATTCTTGTTGTTGCAAATTAGCATCGTCGTTCATCATAGTTCAGATTTGCCCTGTGTTTGTGTCTAAAAGTCAAGCGTGTATTTTTAATTCTCAGTGGCGCTCATGCTGACTTGCATCATTTTTCTTCTGTATTACATTTCCACACAACCTTTGAATATGATTAAATCCAGAAGTGTGCACTCCATACCTGCTCCTTGTGCAGTAGGTGTTGTTGCAGAGACGGTGCTGTTTGACGTAAAAATGTCAGTATAAATCACTGAGACACTTGACAGTGTGACAGCATTGTTCACAGTGGTAGCTGAGAGCGTCGTGGATTTAGGAGTTGTTCTTGAAGCAGGAAGTACAGCTGACCACAACGGATACAACAACAATGATCAAGAGCCGGGGCAATTGGTTATTGGTAGTTGAAAAAGACACACAAACAGCATTTCTTCTTCAACTACTAGTATCTCAAAATGAACTTAAAATGACAGACGTAACTAGATTTGTAATAAAAATGGAAAGGATTAACTTACCATGTGTAACTTTAAGCTGTACTTCGTTAAACAGGTCGTTGAATGTCCTCTCTACTCCACATATGTACTTCTTAGCATCTGACATCTGGAGCTCAATGAAGGTTACACTTAATGTATTTCCATTGTTATGTATTTGTATATTCTTCACACGTGTAGTTGACCCTAATGCTGCTTTGACGATGATGTCATGGTCTTTGTTACATGGACTATGACAAAGGTACTTTGTACTAGATTTTAGACCGATCCAGTTGTTCCACTTGGAGCAAAGGAAAGTTAGATTCTGCCCAACATAACCCCGTTCTTCTTGAAGTCCCATCACCACCATACCGAGGACTAAATGGAAAACATGAAAAATGATCTTATTATCAATTAATCTGCCTTTTTTACCACACAGGAAATCCTCAAAGTATCACAAGTAGCAGCGACTGACAGAAAGAAATAACTCACCAGAAAGAAACCCAAAGTAAATGTAGGGTTGAGTCATTATGATGTGCAGAACAGAATCAGAATCAAATCCAGTCTCGTTCTCTTTTGCTTCCTTCTCTTTGCCTTCACAACTGCTTCGCCCTTCAGTTTTCAGAAAAACACACACACATTTTCTCAGTCTCGCACAGACGAACACAGAGTGAAACAGGAAAAGGTGTGTCCTTTTATTGTGGTCATCAATTTCATCAGTGTACAGATATATAAATGCTATTACTTCCGTCTAACAAGCTCTTAAACAAGTACAGTAGTATAAATATTCTGTCTTGGCAGATTTACTTTATGTGTTTTTGAGCGTTAAGGGCAGATTTTTAACCTTGACGTTGCATATAGTGGCTAATGTGAGGGCAGAAAGTTTGTTTGTAAAATGAGAAAAGTATCTAAAGGATCTGAATGGAAAATAATATTCTATTTATGTCACTGCAGAGGGGGATAGGATAGCATTTATAACAGCTACAGCATGTTATATGATGTCATATTAATGCTTCCAGTCACCATATCCTGTGTATGTACATGTCCTTTTTGCTTTCAGCACTGGACACGGACGTTGAAGAACACATGGGGCAACGATTGTTCATCTGATGGGCCAAAGCTTTACTAAATTATATGCATACTTGTTTTATCACACATGGGGCACTCACTAACCCAAAAAAGAAGGAGCAGGAGGAGTAATTGCATTGAAATGTTTCATTAGATTTGAGTGAGAATATCTGCTCTCTGGTTGTCTTGACAATACTTGTCATGTAAATCCACACTTTCATAATCCACTGACAACATCAAACCTCTGCTGAGAGACTCATGCTTTGTGCCTGTGTGTGTGTGTGTGTGTGTGTGTTGATCGATATGTATGCAAATGCTGCCTGTTGCTTCGTTATGTAGATTGTTAACGATTCATCAGTCATTGGTTAATTATTATTCATGGTTGAAACATCAATAATACATTTGTCCTCTCTTCTTCTCCTTGTAGCGCTCTCTTTTTGACATCCTCGTTTTTGAAGTTTGGAAACTGTGTATTTGTGAAACTGTATATTAGTCTCCACTGCTATATATTGTGTGTTCGTTCACACTGCATAATGGTACAATATAAAATGCCTGTTTGCAAATGTGGAAAATAGTGTGTGTGTGTCTCTATTGCAAAAGTAGTTTTATTATTTTACTTTTGAGCTGCAACACGTTTGAAAGAATTGATTTAAAACCAGAGACAAAGAATAAGACAGATGAAAGAGCAAACAGAGGGAGAGACAAGAGGAAAAACTGAGCAGGACATCAGTGGAAAACAAGAGAGAGACAAAAACAGGATCTGAGAGCATGATGGAGCAAGAGAGACAGTGAGGAGGAGAGATGCAGATTCAAAAATAGATCTTAATTCTGAAACTGAAAGAAAACGCAACTACTGTGCTGTCAATAGAAATTCACAAAACAGGATAAAGTCCAAAGGTTAGAGGGACAATAAATGAAGGGGAGCTGTGAGGAAAGAATAAAAAACAGAGAAATTTGTAGATCTAGAGAAGATACAGGCTAGCTGAGGTAGGAACACTCTGGTTGTTCTTTCCAAGAGATAAGGATTGTTACCGGCCTAATATGGAACACCAGCAAAATGAACGAGTGACTGATGAAGACGGCTGCATATTTCTGAAGTTAAAGCACTACACAGTATGTTTTCTCAGGAGTTGATGGAAACTACAACAAAAAAGCAAACAAGTAAACTTAATACTCGTGGGTAGAAATATGACTAAAGGTTACGCCCACGTTTGACTAATGATGGATGTGCGAGCGTTCGATAAAACTGAGCCAATATTATTAGCACGACAGCGTAATAGGGCAAAAATGAAGACCGGGAGACTTTGAGAATAAACTCAAATATTAGGAGAATAAAGTTGTAATGTTTGGAGAGAAAGCAAACAAACCCCTATGAGAACGTCAAGAGAAAAAAGGCATAAAATACGACAATACAACGTTATGATGTGAACCTGTAGGAGAGTGTTTGGTGATGGATTTCAAAATAAAAGTTCAGACAACAAGCAAAAGGCAGTAAGACAGCTGACTTGAATGCAGTTACCCTGACCAAAGTAAAGTATTGCTATTCTCGTATCTCTTCAAGTTCTTTCTAGTAATATTTTAATGTATATTCTCATAACATTTCCCAGTGTTCTGCTATTACCACTTTATTCTCGCAACATATTTGCTTTTCCCTTATTATTCCAACTTAAATCTTTGTAACATCTCAAATTAAATTTTCTAATTGTTACAACGTTACTCTTGTATAAATTCTACTATTAACCTCTTCTGCTATTCACGAAGTCTCTCTTTTTTTCCCTGCATTTCTGACCCCTGCAGCCAAAAACCGCATTCATGGAACAGCGCAAACACAGAATTCATAAGGTCGGTCAATACAAGAAAAAATGTAGTTTGAAGAATGAGACAGAAGTAAAGTAAAATACCCTTAAGTCGTCAGTAAACAGTGAAATTTCTTCTGGTTCTCTTGAGAAAACATTTTAATCATAAATAGCCATATTTACAAACATGAAACTGGCGATTTAATCATTCATATCTACTGAAGACACCAGAGGCTATGTTTAAAAACAATATTATTTTATTTTGTGTTTTATTGGTATTGTTATATACATGGCATAATTTGTGCTTTTTTATTATCAAGAATAAAACCATAAGGGAACACATCAGAAAATCAAATTTTAAACCAGGATTGAATTGTCTTTTTCATCCAGATATACTAAGAGGTCCTACAAAACCAGGAGAGTAAGGGAAGAAAGAAAGCAGAAAACGAAATAGATAGATAGGTAGATTGATAACTAGAGAGTCTGTCCAGAGTCACTTCCAGATGGTCCACTGACTGGTGTGAACGTTCAGACTGTGATGTGCTTTTACCAACAGCAGCAAAGGCACCTGTGTATCGCTTTGTTTAAAAAAAGAAAGTAACCCCCAGGGCCTTAATCCAGCTTCCATTCATACACAACCAAATCTGTCCAGTGTTTCTTCAAGACTCACTGATTTCCCGTGTCACAGTTGCTGGGTGCTAAATCAGCCAGATTTGAGGCCATTCACACTGATCCCCATGTCAGAGACGGATAAGAAGAAAAAATAACATAAATTGTGGAGCATTTTGAGCATTTCGGTCAGGCTGCGGAAACGTTCGGCGGTTAGTGGTTCGTGAGTGGCAATGGTAGAAGAAAAGGTCGTGCTCCTGATTTCTTTCCTTCTTAGTTTGAGAAGGCCAGAGGAGTGTGAGGATGCATTAGAGGACACAAATAAAATGGGGTTTTTGAGAGGAGGTCGAGAAGAATTCGTCAAATTGTTAGGAAGGTTGGAAAAGCGGTAGTACTGTAAGGATGAGTGAAGATGTGACAGTGAGACAGACAGAACGTAAGAGGCAGACCTGAGTAAGAAGGAGAGGAAGGACAAATAAAGAATGCCAGGTGGAATAGCATTATACTTAGGAGTAAGACTAACATTGCTTGGGTTGTTGGCTAATCCGTCTGTCCCCTTCGGTGGTTTTACCCCGGGTGAGTTGAGCTTCACTTGGATCTTCTTGTTCTATTTGTATTTTCCCTCTGTCGACGTTTAGATGACTGACAGAAAAGCACGAGCGCACTGCAGAGACCGAGCAAGCAAGACAAAAAAACAAAAACAAACATAAAAAAAACCCTACATATGGTGGAGGTGTGGTGGTCTCTAACAAGGCTGATTGGAAGGAAGCAAATGGACAGAACTGTTTCTTTAGCTCGTCCAAAGGAAGGGAAGGAAACTAGTGGACAGGACAGTTGGTTTGAAAAAAGTTGAAACGTGTTAGTTGGAAGGAAGCGAATAGACTCGAACAGAATGACTAGAGCATGGAGGAAAGATAAGAGGGCAAGGGTAAAATACAGGAAGATAAGGGATTTCAAAGACACCCAAGGGGAAAAGCAGGAAAGAGATAAAAAGTGAAAAGAGGGAATCTGTGAAGGCAATCTAAATAAAAGTAACGCAACCAAAAGATATGGAGAGAGATCTTAAAATCTGAGTATGCACGACTGAATGACCAAAGAGAAAATGAAGAAACCAGAAAGCTGGTGAATATGAAAAGTAAATGCACGACTGGAGTATGGTTACTTGCATTCTGTAATGTATGGGTTAGAGAACGTAGTCACCATCAAGTGTGGGTTAATATGAAGGGCTCAAACATGTAGGTTGGAAGGCTAAAGGGGGAGGAGGGGGAAGGCCTTTCTGGTATAGATTGGTCCATTAGCTAGCTTTAGCTTCCCACTCAACAAAGCCACTCTCATGTATAAAACCATAGTCCTTGTCCATGTATTTTACCTTCCAGCTAGGCTAGTTTGCAGTCCACCACTGTATCTGTTAATCCTGAAGCAGGCAGGATCACGGCTTCCAGAATATTTTGGTCATATGGTGCGCGCACAAAACCAAATGTAACCCCCTGTGGCGTTCTGAAACACAATGGCTGCAATTCAACAATGGCGACAAAAACGTGACTCCCACAGAGACTGCCGTGTGCGACGGCTTCACAAGCTGGTGCTGCATCAAGCTAACCCAGAGTCTTCCACGTTTACGAGTCATCTTAGCTTCATATTAGCAGAGCAACTTTTGATCTCCAGTTATCAGCAGTCATCCGTCGGCTTGACTAGCATTAGCTACTGACCAATCCATAACAATTTGGTCTGTGAGCTGGCATTAGCTTCCAGTGAAGCTCTAGTTCGTGTGTATTCACTCCATTAGCTAGCGTCCTCTAGCTAATGGCTAGCAACGGTCCACATCGATTTAATCTGTTAGCACGTGTGAGATTCCTGCAAAGCTGTAATCCACTCGATTCATCAATGCACACTGACTTCTCGCCATGCTACAATCCGCGATGATTCGATATGGTAGCTGGCGTTAACTTTGCATCGTGTCATATTCCACCTTTATACGGTCTGTTGGCTAGCATTAGCTTCAAACTCTAATGGTCCACGTGTCCCTGGTGTTGGTTAAGCTCCCACTTTCAGCTCCAGAGACAAAAGTTACTGGTAGTTTGGCAGGTGGAGCCTTTCTCAGCCGGGGACAGGTACAGCTTGCCATTCGCACAGGAGCACAGCTCGTACACAGTCTGTTTGGTGTAGGTGGTGCCTGCCGGCGCCCCCTCCAGTGGGTCCACGGCACTGCCGAGGGGAATGTTGCCCAGCCTGATGGTGTTGGCATCTAGAAAGATCTGTGGGCAGAGAAAGAGAAAGAACGCTGATTCAGAAAACTTTGATCAAAGCGCGAAGGATGTGGTAGATCAAAAGAAACAAAAGTCACCAGGACACTAGGAAGGAAGGATGGTAAGAAAAAAGAAAAAGGACACAGTAAACTGAGATATAAAACAGGAGAATGAATGTGACAGAAAAAGATGGTAAACTTAATGCTGTGGGGGATTGAGCAGTCGTGGAACGTCTTGGCCGCTAACATAATCCACAGGAAGAATGATGGAGAGAAAGTTATTTTTTAGAGACAACATAAACTAGGGTGAAAAAGAAATGTGGTTGGGGGTTTAGAGAAAGAGAGCACAGTGCCGTGGGGGAAGACTATACTCTCACTGGTGGCCTTCGGTTGGCATCTAGAAAAATCTACTGAGACAGAGAGGGAATTTCGATTTAGAGCAGGTCTCTTTTGATGAAGAGGCAGAGTGCGAGGGAGGAAAGTAGGGAGGAAGGGAGCACATTAGGTGAAGAGAAAAGTATGGGAGTCAGTGACAGAAAAGTAGAAGAAAATACAAAGGGACCGGAAAAGAAAAGGAAGGACAAAAGGTAAAGCAAAAAGTAAGAAAAAGAGAAAAAAAACCAGATAATCTTTCTATTGATAATATTATTGGGGCAAATTAGAATAATTCCCAATTGTTTATGCATCTTTCAACCATTTTCTGTGTCATTTTCAAACATCATACGTACACCTTAATCAGTGATGTTAATGATTAATTCAATTATTCATAGAGAAACTATATTCAATAAGTTGTTACATTGAGTCAGTTATTAGTTGAGTTAGACTGGATTCAACGTGGATGAACCGATGATTTAAACCTCTTCACTTCCTGTCTCAGGTCTACTTCCAAAGATGCCAAACGCATCAGCAAGCAATCTGGGAAAAATGATATAAAATGATAACCAACCTTGATTGAAGAGAATTTAAAGGGACATTAAAGTACCATAACTTTAAAAAGTAAAAATAAAAAAATAAAAAAAAGATACTGCCCCATTACAAGTCGCCTCTCAGTTTCAATAAAAACGGATAATAGTTCTATAAGGCACAATGCAAGACTGTTATTCCAAAGAGCCAAGCAGTAATGTGAGCCCTTGTCTTTGGAACCAGCGGAGCTATCTCATTAGTCTGTTATGCCCATTGGTTTTAATGAGAAATGGTAACAATGACACCGAGCTACTTTAAGAGGGAGCGAAAAACAAATGCACGGTGCGCCAAGAAAAGGAAAATACCACAATATCTCTTTAAATGTCAAGGTATGCCTTTAACAGGCCTCGGGAGCAAAGCTGTCATCTGCCCTACGGTTACCCAATAAGAAGGGCTCAGGTCTAGGCTGACTGCAGAGGGACTCGGTCACGGTTGGCAACATAACCCAAATCTAATTCCAAAAGATTCCTCGCCATAGCAACGAAAACCCCAAATGCACCTGGACATGTGTGTTTGCGTGAGGTAATACCAAGAAAATGACTGGTATCTCTTCCATAACGTTGGGAACATCTCAACAACAAACTTAGGAAAACAGACAGAGGGATGAAGATAGGATAGGGATGTACTGAGGGATAAACATGGAGAGGACTCTGATGTCAAGTAGAAAGATAGGAGAGGGTGATTAGCAGATAGAGGTGAAGGAAGGAAAACGAACAAGCAATTGATAAGGCGGCGGGAGGAAGTGGGCTGGAGTGGGTAGAGGGCAATAAATACAGGAGACGGGGTGGAGAGAAGAATGGAGGGAAGGGAGGCAGAGAGGAGTGGAAGCCATTTCCTGTTCCTTCAGGTCAGATTGGTGCTTCAATACACAGTAAATGAAAGTATGATGACACCCGTGGTTATATCTGTGTATTTGAATACTATTGTATCCAAGCTGTTTAAATACAATGAATATTTATGTTTGCAGCCGTTTTTATGATTAACGCATCAATGACTAAATCTGCCATTTACTACTGGGAAGTAAATATGCAAAATCTTATACAGAAAGAAACAAGAAACTCTGCCAGTTCTTGGTAATTATTCCAAGCCGGCTCCAATATCAGTTGACCTCTTTTGTGGCTTTTGTCTTGTGACCTCATTACTTGGTTTGTACAACAGTTGGATTGGAAAAAGATTGAAATGAACAAACCGATATTTTATCCACTTATAGATTATGGGACTCAGAATATGGCTAATTAAAAAGTGTCTGTACAAAAAGAAAAAGCTTTGACAAAAAAGTTGTACAAGAATAGGAAAGCAGCGGCGAAGGTTCGATTCTGGCCCGTGCCCTTTGCTGCATATCATCTCCTCTCTCAGCTCTGTCCTTCCTGTCTGTCTCTCCTACTACTCTCTGTCTTTACTATAACTATCATAACAAAGCATAAAGCAGAAGCAGAAAATGACAAAAAACAAACAAACAAATAAAGACATGAAATGTTTATGAATGTGCGAATAAAGTTGCAAAATTTAAGATAAATATTATTTAAGCCACCGTCAAACCGCCTGCCACAGCATTAAGCGCACTCATAAAAAAGAGTTTTATCCTACATAAAACAACATTTTATTAAATGTATGGCAGGAATTTACATGCGAATCAAGCAAATTAAACTTTCCTTTTGCATTTTTGCTTCATTAAGATAGATACAGTAGGGCGACAGGAAGGAAAGGGCAGAAAGAGGGGATGACAAACAACAAAAGGCACAGGCTGGAATCAAACCTGCATCATCAATGACTGTAACGGTAAGATTCTTGTTTTTTTCTTGTAATATTAGAACTTCATTTTTAAAACATACATTTCCCCCCCCCTCCCTCACAATAAGACACTTTTTGAACAATTTCAAATGTGCAAGCAGTATAAATGTAAATTTTGTTAAAGAAACATTAGCCTGTAGGTTGTTGCTGTTTTTTGTCTTGTAGTGTGTGTGTGTATGTGTGTGTATTATGTACACGTATATCCCTGTGACTATATGTGAAAAACTGCTACATATGTATGTGTGTCAGTGGCTGGAAGTGAACTGTATAGTGAGCATGTGTTTGTGTATGTGTGTTTGTGTGTGCGTGAGTGTGTGTGTGTGGCTAAGCCATTCTCTTGTGCGCTCCACTTTAACAAGCATGTGACACCGGTGTCGTGCAGACGGGAAAGATGCAAGAAACAGCAATTATGGGAGGTCAAAACACTTTTCATGGATGATTTCCTTCTGCACAGCTGAGGAAAAGTAGAAAGCTGGTGGGAGGCGAATGTGCAGGCAGGGAGAATGGAGGAGAGGGCCGAGATGGGGAGGTGAGCTTCTCCGAGGATAAAATGGAGGTGTTGGATATGAGATAAGGATGGGGAATGGTGGTAAAATCCAACCTTACAACGTTTCAATGTTTAGAGAGCAACTCAGGAGGGGGAACAGGAGTAGAGATGTGTGTACTTGGGTGTCAGGATGAAGAAAGACTGTCTATGCTAGGACAGGACCGGGATGGGGCTCAGTATGAAGAAACTGCAGAAATATTGGAGGAAAGAGGACAGGTTCAAAGAGACTTTCATGTTGGTTTTAATCTTCAGCACTTTTACTGTAGCACAACCGATGACTTGGAAGTATTCGACAGGACGCAAAAGAGCAATAATGACGGTGAAATTGCATCGCTAATTGATCCCCATCGGCAGCGACGTGTGAATCAATCACAATCACAGCCGGGGACAGGGCACCAAAATGACACATATACTTAGTCACCATAGTCCGTCTTTATACCACTCTGTCCTCACCACTTAAGTGTCCTCACACTGTTAACAATTTTGTCTGAAAACATATCACAGCTGGTAGCCTGTTTTTGTTACGATGCAGTGGACATTGTGTGTATCATAAACTGACTTTATGGATGAGTTGTTCTCAATCAGTGATGGTATCTGTTGTGACTAGAAGGGTTGCTGGTTCGATCCCCGGCTGCTCAATGTTGAAGGTCCCTGTGCAAGACCCTAACCCCAAATTGCTCCCGACAAGCAAGCTCGCATGGATGTCGGTGTGTGAATGTGTTTTTGACGCTGTATAACATTGTAAAGCGCTTTGGAAAAAAGTGCTATAGAAATGCAGTTCATATCACGTGAGGCATGAAGTGAGCTTGATTTGATTGGCCGATGGCAGCACATTGGACAAATAGACAAAATATCATTGAAAAGGAGACTGGGTGAGTGATTTTTGGTACCAGAAATATATGTTTTCTATTTTTTTTATTGCTCAGTGCTTGCTTTGCTGCATTGTATAGGGATATAGGGGTCATGGAGGGTTTTTTGTACAGAAGATCAAAGTACGGCGTACATTTTAGGGCAACCACAGATGTCAGCATCAAACAAAACAGCAGCATTCTGCAGGACAAAAGGCATCATACATCAGGAGAAACACTATCAGAGTTCAGGAAAAGTTTCCTCATTTAATCCCCTTTTTTAAAATTTCATATTATTCACAAATTTAATGGAATACTCAATTTGTTGATGATCCTTTTATTGAAAAAAAAAAAAATGCCAAAACCGCCTGAGGTTTTTCGATGTATGCAAACCTTATGTATGTGATACAGAATTTGGCGATAAGATTTAATAAAAAAAAAGGGAGAAAATGCCATGAGATGTTTTGGCGTGGGACAGTTTAGTCTGACAGAGAGTGTCCTGATGCAACTTTAGCTGATGAGAGTTTTCCTCACAGAGACTTTCCAGCTTTTTCAGAGGTTTGATGATGATTTTCCTGTGTTTTTTTTCTGAAGCCTTTTGGGCTGAGGGATAATGTTGTTGTCTAATGCTGAGAAGTGCTGAGGTCTGAGGATGTCCTAAAATCTACAACTCGCGCACGATTTAAATGATCTCTTCAGATGCTGCTCAGCGAAACGACAACTTGAACAGACTCTCGATAATTGAATGTTGCTCAATCCAGACCAGATATAGAGGTAAGCCAGTGTCATCCACAGCAGGCCATTAGAGAAAGTGGGCAGACATTGAATTGAATGGGCTTTGAAAATGTCCAAATCCCTGGTTCAGTATGTGGAAGACACGTCATGTCAACAAATAAATAGCCTGACAGGTGGTGGCTGTCGCAAAGGACATCGTTTAGTCAGCAAAAGCCTTCGTCTCAACAGAGAGGAGAAGTTTTGCACCAATGTCCCCCTGCAGTCCCCAACAATAAGAACACACACACACACACACACACACACAGACACACATACACAGACAGAATTAATGCAAGCATGACTGATTCCTAAAGATCTTCTTTTTTTCATTTTAAATGATAAATGTTGTTAGTTTGTTTCACTAAGTTTTTGTAGTTGGGTTCTTCCATCCTTTGGCATAGGTGTTACAAAAGAGGAGACGCCTGAAGACAAACTGGCCATCCAAAAGTGTTTAAACCTGTACCCGTGTTGAAAACCTATCCAACAGACAACTGAGCATAAATAAGGTGTGATTTGAATTTTGCAGGGTAAACATAGGATACGGCCAGGGAAGACAAGCACTCCCCACAGGCAGTGAAACACTTAGCATTGTACCTTGTCAAATCCAAAACTACTTACAAGGAAAACACACAAACAAAAAAAAGCACACAGCATAAAATCAGAACCAAATTGTCACCCACAGAATTTGTGCAAACCCAGCATTTGGCTGTTGTTTGACCCTTCAAACCAGTGGTGTGAAACAACGAACTTAAAACGCTTCATTACAATGCTCAACTATTGTTTGGGAGAATTTGTACTAATTTGTATGAAACAGTTTGCAAGCAGCTGTTTTTCTAAGTAAAGTAGAGAGACTGTTTGTTAAGATTTGCCTCTCATTTTAGACATGGCCTGTATTTTGTCTCAGAGTTGTGGGAAGTTGGCAAAGAATAGTGATGGACTGAATATTGGTTAAATCTAAACACTCTCACACCGTATAAATCACACAAAGAGGAACAAATCATTAAGAATAATTTTAAAAATACTTAAGTACTTACACCACTAGCTAAATGAATTTTTACTCGGCAAAATACTGCAGAACTCAAAATCAGTGGAACAACATTGTATATACGGAGATCTGTAAAACCCACACACATAAACACTACACAACATCAATAATAATTGAATAAAAAATAAAAGCAAACAAGGTGTCTGAGGCCAGCAAAAGTGGAAACCAAACACTATTCTTTCTTCTTTTGTTGTCAGAGGATCAATCTAATATCTCATCTCACCTCCAAACAAACCTGGTCTGAAGTGAAACACTGAAACCTTATATTGCACGTTTCAGTTCTGCTTTCAGGAATTGAAAAACTCAATGAAGCAAGAAGGCAGTAAAGGCTCGTAAACTCTGAGGTAGCCATCAAATGTACCGTCTTCATAAGCGCATTTTTCTAAATTCTCGTGAAGGGCCCATATTCCACAGATGCTAAATATGGCAGGATGCATTCTGGGGCAATCTGTACAATTTGATATTGGAATAAAGGCAATTAATACTGAAATCAAAAACGACATTGCTTGAAAAAGTACACTTTACTATAGTGGATTTGAATATAAAAACCGACAAAATACTCCCCAAAAGAAATCTATCTAGAAATTATACTGTATTTACCCATTAAAACCCACTGAAGTGGCCTGAATTGCCAATTCATTTACATTAGGGATTAAGGACCTAAAGCTGTTTTGGCCAAGTTTTGTGGCAAGGATTTGGGGAAGTTCCATGGCAAATTTCTGCATGTAAAGCATGCACGCTGAGTGCGGTGAGAAATTCTGCATTCTTTTGTTGAAATTTTGCACCAAACAAAGGAAAAGTCACATAAAAATTTGTAGAAAATCGCAGCCATGATGACTTTCTTTCATTTCAAGTTTTGGATCCATCCTATTTTGGCCAGGCGCTCAACCAAGAGCTGCGAACACATCATCTGCACTTCAGACATTAGTTCAGGATGTCGGTAGCGCAACTTTAAACCTAAAATAGTGTGCTGGGATGCACCACAATGATCAGACTTTCGCTCATGTTTCATCCAGAGTCGGGACAATTCTTGGAGAATGTGACATCATACAAAGCAAATTCTTCCATTGGTCAAGCGTGTAGTTTCGTAGACGGCGACGTTGTACCTGATTTTTTCCCTTGCTGCACAAAAGTTCCATCCTTCTTTGCAAGTTTCCAATACAATGCACAAAATCATTTTAATAAATTTCCATACAGGTAATCCGCAAGGAAATTTGCTCTTGATGTGAAACGGCTTTGTAGCCAAGAAACAGTTTTGATCGGTTATACTGATTTTGTGGCTGATTTTTATTAGATTCCCTTTGGTCCTGTCAGGTTCAATCAAAGCTTGACACAGACTTGTGCACTTAGCAGTGTGTTGGACCTGAACCAGAACCATGGACGGGGGCAGGACATTGGAGAGAATCATGAGACAAAGGTTGGAATGACAATAAAACTACCAGAAAGTACAGAGAAACAGACAGGCCAGCACACAAACACACACACAGACACACACACATTTTTTTCCTCATCTCCACCTTGCCTCCCATTTGTCTCTCTGGCTCTGTCACACTGAAACATGCAACACACACACACACAACCATACACACTAACAACACAAATAGGTGGGCGGTTGTGAAGCTATCTGAGTGTATTACACAGACCATTAGGCCTGTACAATGGACAGACGTGGGTATGGGAGCTAACAATGGACTTAATGACAGAGGCTGGAGACAGACTGAGACTGGAGTAACCCTGATGTAGCAGCTCTGCTCTGCAGTACCACACATATACACACACGCATAATACAGTCATGCCAGTAGCAATTGTAGGATGCAACCCCGAGGTGATTTTTGTATTTTGACTTGCTTTACGTTTCTTTTACAGGATATTTTATTTAAAGTCTTATCTATATTTTCCTCTATATAGGCCAAAAAAATGCACCATTTCAGTACCAAAATTCCAAAGTCTTCCTGCCTACTTAGGAGGTGGACCACCAGGCCCGGAGACAAATTTGAGCGGAAAACGCCGAACCTTCGATATTGCATAACCGTTATCTCTCACAACATCAAACGCACGTGGAGATGCTCAGAGTGGAGCAGGATGACGAAAACAGATTTTAGGAGAAAACAGAGAGGCTCTTGAGACCAATAGAGCAAAGCAGGCCTGCGGTAATTTCTGACACTATTGTGTTTGCATGCATGTCCACATCCGAACGTGCTCATTTTATTACGTGCATGTACGTTTTTTTTAAGGCTCCGCGGCTTCAGTGTATACAACAGGGAGTTATCCCCGATGCCAGAATTCTAATTGACTCACCATTCTGCCGTACCTGCAGGCAAAAAAAAAACAAGAAAAGGAAAAAAAAAAAAAAAAGAGTCCCGGTATAGCAGCCCAATAACACCTCTAGGCTACAGCATCTTAATAATCCCAAGCATTTTGTCAAGCAACAATAAAACTCCACGGTAACCTAACTTTGTTCTGTAGTTAACCTAATTTCACCTCACTGCACTCAGTAGAATCACAAATGCAGAAGCGAGTGCAAACTCGAAGACTAAAAGGAATACTTAAATCATCCTTAGGAGGGAGACAGACTGAAGTCCAAAACAAAATAACACCACACAACACACATTAAGACAAGGGCCCCTAATATTTGTACACCCAGGTCAGTAGAGTACTCCATATCCCAATATTGCCATTTTTGGACCCCTTATTTGGCACATTCTCATATGATGATTTGTATTTATGGATCGCCATTTTTGGCTTATATTTTTACAAATCCAGGAATATTTTGAACATTAAACAAAAAATCCAACTTGTGGCAAGAAGGTCATGGGTTTAAATCCATCAGATAAATGTGGACTTTCTGAAGATGTTCTCCCTGTGTCAATATGTTCTATGGTTTCCTCCCACAGCCAAAAAACCCCCAAAACACAAGCGATTTGGTAACACTAACGGCCCTTATTCATTATAGCCTGAATCGTACCGACAGCTGAAACAAGCTGAAGCCAGCTGTGAGTCTCCTCCTTCAATGGGAATGCAGACACAATGATGCACTATTTTTTTATTTGGTTCCAAGTTTTAATAAAAACAGAGTCCCAGAACTGTGCAGCAGAGGATGACCATTGCAATTCAGTGGAAGTCTACATTTTTTCGGAGTCATTGGAGGTCTTGATGCTCACTGGGAGATTATAAAAAGAGTGTGAGCCGCTCTTCCATTAATCTATCTAGCAGTTCATAGTTTAGAGAAAATTCACTTTTAACTCTCGGCTCCACAGCAGACGGCTGACCCACTCTGTGCAGCCTGCTCTGATTGATAAGTAATGAGCTTATCCACGGCACAGCGTGATTGTCCCGTTATATAATACAGGTTTGTTTTTACAGCTGATAATCCACAAGTTGTTTAACATGTGAAAGTGAGATGATTGTTTGATAACACTTCTGTGTGAGTCTGATTGCTTTCGCATAAGACCTGGTTCGGTACGCCTCTACACAGCTTGGGGAGTGGAAAAACAGCACAAATTGGCTCTGTGTGTTAGCGGTGTCGTAGCTTGTTGAGCTGTCTGGTGCATCCTCGCTGTCTTGTCTAATGGATGCAGCAGTGGGCTCTAATAGAAAGTTTCTTCACAGAGCACCAAATTTAACAACTGTGGCTCGGAACGGGTTTATTTTTAAGGTGAAAGCCACGAAGGCCGAGCCTTACGCGTTTTCAATTTTCCTCTTCCTCGATAACTTTTTTCCGCAGTCTTAGTCCTGTCACAAAGAATGAAAAGAATTGTATTGTTACAGTGGAAAAATCACCACATCTCTTGTAGCCCACAGACACAGAATTGAAAAGATATTATTAAAAAAAGATATCGCCTGATGAGCTATGGCTGAAGAGATTCGGTTGTCAGGTGCGGAATTAAGTGAAATAACAGATAAAAGACTGGTGAAGGCAGCACTTACTTAAAATCACTTTATTCAGTATTATTATACGCTCATATGCTGCTGTCTGCTCCTCTTAAATGGATAAGATATACATCACAAGTCGCACTGCTGCACTGCAGACTGAATCGTTTTCAGCCTTCAGCTTCCCCGTGTTTTATTAAAAATTGGTTCATTGTATTTGTCTTCAGTGTAAGTAGAATTCCTCAATTTCCTCCCTTTAATTTTACCAATCTCTTTTTTCCTCCTGAGGAACAAAGTGCTGATCATGATTCATGGGCCTGATGGGGAAATAGAATATGTATGGATTAGCAGTGCTCGCTAATGTCGTTTGATTATGGAGTTCAGACTTTCACTAAAGTACTTTGGGACACAAGAACACATGAAGTGCTTTATCATACAAGCACAGAAACAGGTCACTAATGCAGAACACATCCATGATATCTGACTCCATAACATGAGAGGGGTTTTGGATCATGTTAATGTAATGCATTGATGACTTTTTCAGTCAATTTACTGACATTTACGTCGCCGTCACCTGATATATTCTAAAAATGGCTTACTTTCAGAATATGAACCTTGAGGTGAACGTACGACAGAAGGAGAGAACGATGGGGACGGGGACACGTAATGAGTGGCATTTGGAAGAGCGTGTGCGCAAGATGAAAAGAGTACAAATTTGAGACGAGGTGGGTGAGTGACGGGAAATTATTGAACAAGCACGAGAGGGAGAGATGAACCACTGAAACGCAAATCAGTGGAGAAGATGAACGCTGGGGTAAATGAGTGGAGGATGGAAGGAAAGAGAGGAAGGGAGAGAGAGAGGAGTAGATAAAAAAAAAAAAATAGCAGCGGGTGCAGGGATCCTGAGAGGATCTGTCAGCTCTCTTTGGCTTTGATTTTAATGGAAGCTCCTGCTCCCCTACCTCTAACCCATTTGGCCTTAATTCCAGCGCTGCTTTCCAAACTTTTTAAACTTTAATGGCCCCTTCTTAAGTGCCAGCCGCTGACAACATTGATTTGGTTTAAGCCTTGCTGTCCTGCACGCCTTTATTTTCTTCTACAAAAATCGACAGAAACATCTATTTTCTGCCATCCTCCTCCTCCTGCTCTCCTCCTACTCATCCGATCCTCCTTCTATCATCCGCTCCTATCTGTTCATTTCATGGTGTCAGCGGTCGTGGAGAGCTCGTGTGAGAATGAATGAAATTGAATGTTTGGATACGATGATCTCGGTAAAATGAACGCTCACCTAAAGTTGACAGTGAAGCCATATTTTCTTTACAGTCGTGAGATGCTTTTTTGGGGGAAGGGAATGATTGACAGACACCCGGACACACGCAAAACAAAATGTGGTCAATTCACACAACACAGCATCAGTTTTAATGTGTTGTTAAGGGCAACCGTGTTTCCTTGTTTGCATGGCAGTTAACATGTTCATAAAACACAGCGACACACAAAAGTCAGATCAGATTTCAGATCAGTGAAATCTGGATGATCTTATCAACTCATACGTATATGATCAATAAAAATGACCTGTAAGTCGGCTCGGTCCACTAATCTCTGCATTTCTGTCCTTGCCATGCTCACACACAACAATTACCTCCAGTGTGTTTCGTAGTAAAATATGACAGTTTTTTCAACCGTGTAAACATTTTTTGGTTTGTAAGTGTGAAGCATTAGGACTACCAACTGAGTTTTTAGCACACAGTTTGGTCTTATCCGTTAAAATTTTGGATTTTCCAACACCTACTTGGATATTTACAGTAATTGCAGTACAAATTGCAAAATTGTGTGACAGCGAGTTAGGTCTGCTGCGCCGACACCAGTATGGAACACGCCGGTAATGACATGGTTGGCAGATACAGTAAATGCTGCATCTGGGGTACTGACTTGAGCTTTGTCAGATCCATGTACCAACCATTAAGAGCCTCTTCAAGGGCCTCAGCCAAGTTGTACCTTAGAGGAAAAGGCTCGTTTGAAGGCAATTTTTGGTGCCAGAATGGCCTGTGATGGATACAGATGGCACCAAATTAAACACAACCAAACAAACAAACCAAACCGTGTTTGTTGTAAATAAAAAGTGTCGGTGTTCAGCCGGCTGAGTCCTGCGCTACTTTTTTCATATAACTGTACTAGTTGGTGAAGGTCGTTCGTGCCACGTACGTCCGACCTGGTGGTTTATAACGGGGGTGTGTGTAGCAGTCAAAGCTGGAGAAAATACCTTTTTAAAATATAATTTTTGATCTGATCTACCCATATTATCATCACATTCTCACAGGAATCCATCCACAGAATGAGCTGTAAAAAAAACCAAAACAATCCAAAACAGATCTACTGAGAGAAAGAACCAATTGTTGATGGGGGTGTGAACAACTCCTGCCAATCATGTCAGCTTCAAGACAATGCAGCTTCTGCCTGTCTGTCTCTTTGCAATCTTAGCGTGATTGTAGAGGGTTTGTTAAGAGTAATTTAGTGTCTTCTGTGTGTTTTGCACTCCATTGTATATAAATGAGCATGAAAGCGCAGACTTTGACTTTCAGGTCTCTCAACAAAATATAGAGCCACAGACAGTCCTCCCCTGATGGTCTGAGGAAGATGACACGCTGTGGCAAACCTACAGCAATTACGGTCTCCCCGCAAGTCATGCTGGCCTGGTTCTAATTATTTATGAATCCACCAATCCAGCCTACTGATTACTAACTAACCTTGAACAAAACAAAGCATTTGAGCACAAAATGCCAAACGTTTTCACGCGCTGCCTACAACCAATCGCCGTTTCGTAATGCGAAGCAGTAACAGGTTGTGAAATTTATGGATCAAAGTTGATATGAAATTATTACTTCAAAGTCTATTTTCATAAATGCCATAAAAAATTGCTGTGGGGTCGAGTCTGACAGGTAGTTAGCAATCAGATATGAGCCTCCGAACACATGTTCTCATAAAAGGGACGCTGATAAAATGGATTGTCTGATGAGGAGACAGATCCAGACGCTTCAGTACTGTGCTGCTTTCATAAAATGGTTACAAAGGCAATCTCTGCATAAGCACAGGACAAATTATAGGACAGAGAAAGACTGCAGGAGAAAACAAAAATCACAGAAAACATCAGGGTTGTTTTCTGACAGAACAGCAGAACTTATTATAAGGAGACAGTTTCTATTCGTCGGACTCCTTCAGGTTGCTTCTCCTGTTGTCCGCTGTCCGTTTGTACCCGTCCGTCTCTCTACCGTTCTGTCTTTCCCTGTCTTCCCGTGTCCTTATCTTTAAACCATTACACTAAGAAAAGCCTGCGAGTTCCCTTCAGGCTGGCGAAATCAACTTTCAGTCAGCAGAATCAGCTTTTAAATGGAGGAATCGTGCCATTTATACTGAGAGGCTGCAGCAATTCGCAGCACAATGATTTCCATTGAAAGGACAAGAGTGAATGCAAAATCATAATAAACACAAACACTCTAACCTGGAGCTGATGTTGCTGTTGTCGTTTTGGTATTTTAGAATTTAATTCTGCTGACAAACAGACAGATGACTAAGAAGGAGGGTGGTGGGAAAACACGAGAGGCTTATAATTTAGACAGAGAGAGAGAGAGAGAGCAAAGAAAACTTCTGAAAATTATTTCCAAATGGAGACGAAAAAGTACCTATGCAAAGGAGGTTAGGTTTTTGGTCGCGTCTAACAGCAGGTTATCACAAAATGCGATTGACAAAACAATTTTTAAAAGACCGTGGAGGACAGGCCGACGTGATTTAAGGACAAACCTGTCACATTTTGGTGTTGGTCGGCCTGATGGCGGCCCTGGAATACCTGCCTTTACGTTTGATCGTATAACTTTAAAGCCATAGGTTGTAAAAAAGCGAAATATATCTTTATGATGTTTCAGTTCTCTGCATCCATCTGACATACACAGACAACAACTATTTACACCTACAAGATTTAAGATTTTCGGCCATCTTGAGTGTCTGAACCCATCCATGCAAAAACTTGATATTGATTTTTTTGATATTCATTATGGCTGTGCTATGATTGGCTGTCTAATTTCAGCAGGCCAGGAACATTCTTTGTTTTGAGTCCTTTCTAGTTGCTCATGCGACGTGTATAAATCTGTGACAAATTTTTCAAAGTTGAACAATTTGTCCTGTGTGTCGGGATAAAGAGTGTCAAGGTTGAGATGCACTGTACGCCACATCCTTGATTTTTCCCGAGCCTTTCACGGTATCGCAATCCATGTTACTCCCAGCTTCATGCTATTGTTCATCAATAGTGAGACATCCATTTTTGCAGGGAGAACAGAGAGAAAGAGCGAGAGAGAGAGAGAGAGAGAAAGAGAGAAGGATAATAGATGAACAATGAGGAGAAACAGACAAAAGAATACACAGACAGAGAGGGGAAGATGACAGAAAAGAGGTAAAAAAATGATAATTCCTCCCTCCCCTCCCCTCCCCTTTCTCTCTGAAGTGACAGCCTCAGTGATGTATAGCCCCGGCAGTATGAAGTTAATTAGATAGGCTGAGTTACTTTCAGATGAAGGACTGAGAGGCTGAAAAGGGAAGGAGGGAGGGAGGGAGAGAGGACGAGGAGAGGATGAAAAGAGGAGAGGAGACGACGTGGAGCAGAGAGGAGATGAACATAGAAGGGAGAGGTGAGAAAAGTCACGGAGGCAACTAGAAACGGAGATTTATTTACCTTTACACACAATTCACCTGCACAGGCAAATGGAAGTCTGGACAGTAAGAGACCACACAAACCACAATCCACCGCTACCCCAATAAACGACAGTGTAGATCCGTCTTAATGCTATTAAGTCATCGATGGATTTTATCGGCCTCTGTTGGCTGCCAGAAGTACTGCAACAACACTGACATGATACAAACGTGGCCCACAATGCATTTGACTGACAGTAGCTGACACAAATGTTAAACTCACATTTGCATGCATAGAAATGAATGAAATTGTATGAAATTGGCGGTGCCGAGACGATTGATTAGGCGATCGGCAGAACATTGATTGGATTAGAATCTTGATAATCAATTTACAGCTTTATTCACTAATACTTGAATTCATGATTCTTGAATTCTAATCACAATTACTCAAAGTAGCAATGTAACTTTGTCACTAGCTCTGGTTGTGATGGATATTTGTGATTATTTTAGATATTCAGTGGACGAAACAACAGAAAGAACAATCAGTGCATTAATCTATTAGTAACATAATTGTTAGTTGCCGCCCTAAAAATTCAAATTATTGTACTCAAATTAAAGCACTGCTATCATTAGATTACATTAAAGTACTCATCTATCGTTGCTTTTGCTTTTGTTGGCTTGGAAACTTAAAAATATTTGTTCCTGCTTTTAATATTCCCAGGAATAAGTATTATTGAAACTAAATGTGAGAGTTCGAACAGCAGTCGTCCATTATTTTGTTTTTATTATTAAAGGTGTGGCACAGAACTACCTGAAGCGCCCTGTTGCTAGTTTTAGTTTTAATTCTTCACTTTCAGGAAATGACCGTCTGAACTTAGTCACTGACATTTTTGTATGTAAGTTGCAGCATTCTGGAGAAACAGTAGCTGTCGATTGCTTGCTGTGCCGGATCGCTATGGATCCACGTTGCTCCTTCTAACACCTGGAAGATGGACGTAAATGCTAAACGCTTCGTATGGATTCCAATTTGCTGCTGTGCGTTCCGGTGTAATGACTGTAATGCTTTGTAAAATGAATTTTCTTTCTTACGTCTGAAACGTTTTGTCAGCCACTTCATGTTGTGGAAGGTGACAAACGTGCAAACCGACGTTAGAAGGCACCCAGAAAGAAGGAAGAACAGTAAAGTATGGCAATCCATGAATAATGCAGAGCACAACCAGATGTAACAACATGATAAAGAGATACAGGAAGGTACATTTTACAAAAAGAAATCATACCTTTCTTTGTACATACATTTCCATCAAGTTGTGTACAAGTATAAGTATTTTCTGGCTGTATTTTGTATTTGATTGCATTTGATTGAATTACCGTAATTCAAATGTATTACAGCGTGTACTGTTGGTTGGCTGGCATTTTGAATCATTATTTTGCTTTCAGTTTCCCATCACGTATTCTGGTGACTTCCATGGGTGACGTAGTTCTGGATGTACTGTAATTTTAGTTATTAACGTGTAGTGGATCGAGAGGCAATAACAAAATGAAAGGGAAGACTGGAGAGGCAAAGAGAAGAATCTAAGAACAGGAAATGAGACACGTGTTTAGGAAAAGAAACTTCTCTTATCTTGTACTCTGCTTGTGTGTGTACGTGTATACTGTATATGTAACTGGGCGCACGTGTGTGTGTGTCTTTGTGTATTTGTGACAAAAGACACTGTGCGCTTGACTGACAATGACAGTGACTGTGATGTGAGAGGGAGCATTCTTCTGTTAATTACAGAGTTAATGACACACTATGCTCCAGCAGACACGCAACACAGCAGACTGACACACACGCAAACACACACACACACACGCATCACATCCAGACACACACACAAAGATAATGGGGTAAGTCTGCCTCGGTGCTCACACGACGTGGCAGGCTGCTATGCAAGGAGCTTGACAGTGAGATAGCAAGCTAACAATGACACACACACACCAACAACTGGCAGAGAACCTCATCAAACCAGCTTTAATGAAGTCACTTCTCCCAAAGAGAAAAGGGGAAGAAAGGAGGGATGAGAGAGGGAGGGGAAAGGAGGACAAGGTCACCTGGATTGATGACGCTCATTAGCCTAATAAGGTACTTTAATGAAGCAGGCCCAACACTATAGAGCGGGACACTGCACCACTGCAAAGAGTCCACACACACACACACACACACACACTCACACACACCAACAGAGTTTCATAAGTTTGCGTTGTCCCTTGTTTTCATATTCATGCGTTTGCCAGTTTCTCCCATGACTTCACACCCCCGCACACTCCCACACACACACATACCTCTCCCTCTGATGACTGAAGGAGCAGGTCTTTCCTACAGGAGGCCTTGAAGTCTCCCACTCCAGCGTTGACCTCCACTCCTCTGGGAGCCTCCAGGGTCAGGGTTCGGGTTGGGGACTCCAGCCTGGGAAGTTAAAAATACTTTGTCATTGCTGGAAGCAGCAGAGGCTGTGACAGCTCACACACACTCAGACATGCACAGACATGTGACCAGACAGCGCAGTTTTAACCCGACGCGCTGGGAACCATTAGCACATCTTGCAGCAGGATCAATAATGACTTGACTGTGAACAAGGCTCTCAATCCCCAGGCTGCTCAATCAAACCCAGAAGAAGACAATGATTGCACGGGTGAAGCTAATATAGGAAAGCAAAGTCAGCACTTTCTGATGCACCGTTTAGTCTCGACTAAGAGAGCAAAATCCTGATGTTAAACACCGAGCAACACAACACTGCTCCAGTAAACAGGTCAGAGTGACCAAATGAGAATTTCCAGGAGTTTGTCCTGGGTGAATTTTATGCTTTTTGAATGGTGAACCTCGTTCGATGGAGGAGAGCGCGCTGTTTATGAAAATGTATTACCAAACATCTGTAGGAAGGAAAACAGGACAGGATTGTGGCTGTTGGGGATCCATGGAATGTGGTGCCATTGTGTTTTCATTTTTTAGCAAGTTACAGTACTTTTATTGTGAAGTGTACTACATTAAAGTGGCTGATGGGGAACAGCAGAGCAGGTCAAAATGTCCTTAATATAGTGCAAAAAAAATGAACATAGTTTGATCTATGATTAGCATGGAGATTTGTTATTTCATTTATAGGAATAAAGACATTGAAATTACACTGATTCAAATTTTAGAACAAAAACCTATGTTAGTACATCCAAAAATGTTAAGCAAGAATGAAACGTGTAAGAAAGAACACCCTTGGTCTAATATTGTCTCATTTTCTTCATCACTTTGGGGTTTCATATCATCATTGACAATTCTACTTTCCTTTGAGTCATTTTTCACACCAAATCATTAAGAAGAGGACTTTAATTTATTTTCATTTATTTTAATAAGTTAATGAGGACCTTTTCTACATAAACAGGAGAAATAGAAGTAAACAGTAAAAACAGATAAAATAAAATGAAAAAAAAGAAGAAGAAAAGAGACAATATTGCCCCCTTAAAAACCCATAACTTAAAGCAATCATTGCGAAAACTTCCACCAAACTGGAAGAATCTCGCAGTCTTAAAACTTATAGGATGTCAGAGCTCCCTATTACTCATCATTAATAAAGGAAAATAAAAAATAACCCGAGGTTTCTTTTCAGCACTTTTGAACCCTGTATTCCTATAGCGCTCAGTAGTAACCACTTCACGAGCTTCTTCAGTGACAAAATCTGAACTATTAGAGACACAATTCATCAACTCCTGCCCTCAACCGGCAGCGATTTATCCTCAAACGCAGGAACCTTAGATTCAGCCATAACACCTAGAACATATTTAGACTGTTTTTCTCCCATCGACAATCCTTGAACTAACTTCAACAGTCTCTTCATCTCAACCATTAACCTCTTAGGCCTCTTAGTCTCTTAGATCCCATCCAAACTAGGTTGCTTAAGGAAGTCTTACCCTTAATTAACACTTCTTTACTAAATATGATCAATGGACCTCCACAAACAGGCTACGGACCACAGTCCTTCAAAGTAGCTGTAATTAAACCTCTTCTTAAAAAGCCCACTCCAACTACAGCCCTTTATCTAACCTTCCCTTTCACTCCAAGATCCTTGAGAAAGCAGTCGCCAATCAGTTATGTGACTTCCTACATAATAATAGTTTTTATGAGCATTTCAAGTCAGGATTTAGAGCGCACCATAGCACAGAGACAGCGCAGGTGAAAGTTACAAATGACCTCCTAATTGCCTCAGACAAAGGACTTCTCTCTGTACTGGTTTTGTTGGACCTTAGTGCTGCCATCACATCCTATTACAGAGACACAAGCATCTGATTGGCATCAAAGTAACTGCATTAAGCTGGTTTAAGTCCTATTTATCAGATCAATTTCAGTTTGTACATGTTAACGATGAATCCTCAAAAGCACGCAAAAGTTAAACAAAGTGCCACAAGGTTCTGTGCTCGGACCGATACTATTCTCCTTATTTATGCTTCCCTTAGGTAATATATGGATACACTCCATAAATTTCCATTGTTATGCAGATGATTCCCAACTATACTTATCAATGGAGCCAGATGAAACCAATCAGTTAACTAAACTTCAAACATATCTTAAGGACATAGAGACCTGGATGACCTGCAATTTTCTCCTGTTTAATGCTGACAAAACTGAAGTTATTGTGTTTGGCCCTAAACACCTTAGAAACACATTATCTAATGATATAGCTACTCTGGATGGAATTGCCTTAGCCTCCAGCACCACCATAAGAAATCTGGGAGTCATCTTTGATCAGGATTTGTCTTTTAACTCGCACATAAAACAAATGTCAAAAACTGCCTTTTTTCACTGCAGACACCCTCTCTACGTTTCAGAATAGGCTTAAGACTTCCCCTTTTGATAAAGCTTATAGTTAGGCCCCTAGTTATGCTGCTATGGGCTTAGACTGCCGGGGGACATCCCATGATGCACTGAACTTCCTCCCTCTCTATCTATACACAGTCATGTCCCATTATTGCACGTTACTAACTTGACTTCCTCCCCGGAGTGTTTGTGCTTTGTCTTCCATCAGGTCCACACGGAGTTTAAGACGGCTCTCAGTTGGACTCATATCTGGATTCATCATTGTTATTGTAACTATTGCAGTTGCTGTGCATCTCTGTCCACCCCCCCCTTCCCTCTCAACCCAACCGGTCAAGGCAGATGGCCGCCCTCCTAGAGCCAGGTTCTGTTCAAGGTTTCTTCCCTTTAAAAGGGGAGTTTTTCCTTGCCGCTGTCGCCAAGTGCTTGCTCATGGGGGAATCTTGGGTCTCTACAAATTCAAGAGTCTGGTCTTGATCTGCTCTACATGTAACGTGCCATGAGATAACTTTTGTTGTGATTTGTCGCTATATAAATAAAATTGAATTGAATTGAACTGAATAGTACGAATACTTGTGAGACCTTACAACTTTTTTCTTTTTTTTTTTTCTCTTTTTTGGTTAATCACTTTGGGGTTACATTAACGGTGGTCCTTGAGAGTGACTTCAGTGGTGTCATTTTAATGCCGGAAG
>OMNV01008952.1:283831-294322 GCA_900303265.1 Brotula barbata
CTCTCAGTTGGACTCATATCTGGATTCATCATTGTTATTGTAACTATTGCAGTTGCTGTGCATCTCTGTCCACCCCCCCCTTCCCTCTCAACCCAACCGGTCAAGGCAGATGGCCGCCCTCCTAGAGCCAGGTTCTGTTGGAGGTTTCTTCCCTTTAAAAGGGGAGTTTTTCCTTGCCGCTGTCGCCAAGTGCTTGCTCATGGGGGAATCTTGGGTCTCTACAAATTCAAGAGTACAATCTTGATCTGCTCTGCATGTAAAGTGCCATGAGATAACCTTTGTTGTGATTTGGCACTATTAAATAAAATTGAATTAAATTGAATATTAATTCTATATAGTTGTAGAAAAACCATGGAAGAAAATGTTTGCTCAAAAAAAAACAACAAATAAAAAAACTGTTAGTGTGATTAATCTTTGATCACTTATTTGCTTATTTTCACTCAAATCTTTCCCATCTGGTAACAGTTGTGCTCTTTATGGTGGAAAATGAAAGTCACATTCTATGAAAAGACAAACACAAAATGACCCCAGGGATTTGGATTGGGTCATTTAGAGAAAGTAGGCAACCACACTGCTCAGAAGCACTCTGGTTACTGGTTCCCTTTCATTTCCCCTGTAAGGGTGACTCAGTAACAAGCTACCAGTATCACACACACACAAAATATCAAATTAAACAGCATGGTGGTGTCAGATAAGCACAATTCACTCTAGGGCACGTTTACAAGTGAAATTAAATAAACACAGCACTTTGGGCAAATTGGAAACCATTGCACAATTACAATTTATGAGGTGGGAGTATAGCAAATTAAATAGCACCATGACGTCAAAGATCAAATGGGAATCAGGGTTTGCCCAAGGGCACTTCATCAGGGCAGGTCCCAAATCCCAGGAGAGAGGTGAAAGTAATAAAAAAAATGCAAGCCAAAGGATAGATTAGCTCAACTCCTGATTTATTACAAGTTGGCGGTCCAGGAAGAGAAACAAGAGAAGCGTCGGCGACTTGGCCAAGGGCGCTTTGGCTGGAAGTCATTGTGCGAGTCTCTTCTGTTAATGTCCTTCAATTGACTCCAGTCCACGGGAAGGAGAAAATGAATATCCTGCTCACAGGCACTTTGGCAAGAAACGATTCTACAGCTCGGGGTTTCAATCTGGAGAACCAAACATTAGCAGCGAGTAAAAAGCTCCCTTGGCAGAAGTTTTCCATGTTTGGGTGCTCACAAGTAATGAGCGTGCTCTTTAAAAGATATTTCTGTTCCGACTTCGCTCCCTCTCTGCCATCCTGGTTTATTTTCAGTGTTTATGCCTGATAGGTGGATAGGTGGCTTCATTGCTTTGCACAACTGTTCACCTTGACGAGACGTTCGGTCAAGTATCGACTCTCACAAAGCATTTTTAGACCAAGGGAAGCCATTGCCTAATGAAGTGCGCCGCTTTTGCACATTACACTTCATTGTGCGCTCCTACAACTGACACTGTGTCGGAGTCGAGCAGATCATTACTATCAAGATCACTGAGTCAAGATGAGAGTTTACGACTGGATAGCAGAAATGACTCGAGCTGTGCTGTACAGTTTGTTTGGTGTGATCGATGACAGTGTTAGAGAGAGATGACACAGATCCAAAATTGGTTTCATCTCTTCAGTTTTATTAGATTGTTACAGGCCTTTGTTAGTCTATGAAATATTTCCAGATCTGTGTCTTCAATCAATTCGGTCCCAAATCCATTTTTTACTTCAACCCTTTGCTGTTACTAAGACCATTAGCTATCATAACAGCAGGGTTTTCTGTTCCTCAAAGGTAACTGTGATATTTATGTCTAATCTATCTGTCCGAGGTGCGGAGGAGTCATGAGGTGGATTAGAGGTGAAGGGAGGTCTGCTGAGGTGCGGTGCTGAGCGTCCAAATGATATAAGAAGCAGACACTTCACATCTGGCCTGACTTATTGATCTGTAAAACCAGATTGCGTGCTGTAGTAGTCAGAGGTTAAGAGCAAGAGAAAGAGAGAGAGAGAGAGAGAGAGAGAGAGAGAGCCTGCACAATGAAAAATGGAAAAATGGACGGTGGAAAAACTGCATTTTTTTATTTTTAAAAAGAAACCCTCAAATACTCAAAAAAAATGTTTTTACTCTCGCCTGAAGTTGTATTTGTAGAGTTGCCAGTTCACCTTAAATATACATGATGGCCATCGCTCACATTACAGTCCAAACTTTTTGGAATTCATCTTCGGTTCATTGCAATTTTGCGCAACAGAGAGGAAAGTCGACAAAGTTAAAAAGCGAATTGGTGGTGTTTCCATTAAAGTGTGTTTTGCAATTAAAGTCTGTGTTTCTCATAAACCAAATGCAATAAACACTCGGACTATACACAGTCATCGTCCATTTGGCAGCGGTCCCATGTCAAAGACTTATTTGTCCAGACTTGACTTGTGCCTCGGTCTCGTCCTTGGTGGATTCAAAAAGTGCATGTAAGCTTCTGTAAACATCAACCACTGAACCTGACCTGGAAAACCACTATAATAATCCCCAATCTGTCAACTTCTATAAAGTTTCACCTATGAATTCTTTTGACCGACCACAAAATCCACTTCAAGAGAACGCTGACTGTTTTGGGGTTTTTTTCCCCCCAATATTTTGAGTGGTTTGTTTCCATTAAACATGATGCTTTCAATTTGGAACTTCAAAACGCACAAAATGCAGGTCCATAGAAACTCCACTAATGAGAGAAAGGCATCAAATATAAACAGCAGCATAGGTGTGAGAGAGAGAGAAAGAGAGAGAGAGAGAGGGAGAGGGAGAGCGAGACAGAGAGAGAGAGAGAGAGAGGGAGAGTGAGAGCGAGACAGTGAGAGAGAGACAGAGACTGACTGACTGTCTTGTCAACAGCAGTGATGTGAGGATCTTCAGCTGGTTTGACAGCTGAAGCAATTACGATGATGCTGCTGCAGGCTGAAACCTGCTCTGATAGGCAGGTGCACACACACACACACACACACACACACACACACACACACACCTCATCACTCCAGGTCTCTCACTCTCGTCATCTGCACACAAATTGCAGGTGCCCTGTTTGTTTAGCCTCTGTTTTAACTCACCTCACTCAGTCTTCTTCACCACGTTTCCCTAAATTGCTTATGCATGCGTTCATTACGTGCTCAGTCAGGCAGAAACGTCAAATGTACACAATATCAACTATTCAGGGATATTTTTGAGCTCAGCCATTGGAGGAAGGTTTTCACCCCTGAAGGCCGGAGAAGACACGCGTCGACTGCTGATGCTGTGATTTAGATCGTAAAATTTGTTAGTTTGTCAAAACTTTTATTTTTTTTGGATAATATTCGTAGCAGAACACATGGTCGTGACTATGAATAAAATGACCGTGTGTACAACGAATGGCGAGTTTGCAGTCCGGTATTTTCATTTCTGACTTCTTTTTCTGAATTTTGATTCGAGGTAAAATACTCCAACTTCATTCTTTTGACTGAGTTTAAGGTTTTTCATTCTTTTGCCTCTGCTCTCTCCATCATGAACTCAGCAGCAGAATTAATAAAGGAATAGCCCAGCAGACAATGTCAGATTTTACTCAAAAACATCCATCCGTCAGTGTCTCTCTCCCATTCACACCTATGAGTGCTTATCATTTAACACATCAACGTTCATTTAACGAGTGCTCTACATGTTTGTCATCATGGAGCTTCACTGTAGAGATAATATAAGAAATCTTATTTTTCATGTAACCACAACTCAATGACTCACTGAGCAAATGTCGAGCCCAGACAATGACGCACCACATCTTTCATATACACACAGACAGACTCCGAGTCGCCACCACACACCGAGACTTCCTCTTTCGCCGCACTGGACTGAGTATCGCACCGTGCAGCTGTCGTGTGAAAAAAGGAACAAAGCCTCTAATGACATTGACTTTCTGTTTCTGCTTTTCTCCTACAAAGTGGACACAAACAAGCTCACACACATGCCTAGAATTCATCCGGTCTCACGCGCGCGCACACACACACACGCAGACACACTCATACCCTACATAAAGTTTCCGTTGGGTCCCCTGTGTGCTTATGATTTTTTTCACTGTGCAGATATCGGGAATTGGCAGCAAAGCTGTTATCTTTTCAATTCATTATTATTGGAGAAAAGTGCCTTCCCCCTCTTACTCATTCTCTCTGCTGCCCTATCTCTCTCTCTCTCATAGATCCAGTTTGACCTTCAGTCTCGACAAGGCCATTTTATACGGTGTCCATATTTGTCCAACCTGACAAGATAAGCAGGTTGGGAATACATCAGAATGTTTTTTTTTTTACTCTTAATTCATTTCTGGTATAGACATAGGGAGCAGAGGACATAAAAAGAAGAAGACAAAGATTTGAAAAGAGCAGAATTGACATGTTTGAAGAGAGAACACATGCGGACGTTAGAAACAAAGAAAGACGGACACATTATTGATCCCTGTAGGGAAATGATTTCTCAGCATTTAACCCATCCTACGTATGAGGAGCAGCGGTCAGCGCTCACTCACTCGTATTATTCAAAATGAGATGCTTGAACTATGTGGATAATTACTGCGTTCACCTGGCAGAGGTCTGCTAGCAAAGACTTCTTTAAGCACATTCATGCTAATGCAAGCTGAAAGGAAGTCCTCAAATCCAGTTCCCTCACTATAGTCTCAGCGTGAAAATGGAGTTTTCTGTGAGATTCTTGTTTGAGGATTACATCAGTTACTGAACTTTCTGAACCTAGTGGTTAGCTCACAGCAAGAAGGTGATGGGTTCAAGTCCCAAGGTCCAAAACCACTCCTTACTCTGTGGAGTTTCCCTTATCCACAAAAACACGTGTGTTAGGCTAATCACTCCTGCCATCGCCCTTGACCAAGGCACTAGGCGGAAGATCTGAAGTTGGTGTGTGTGTGTTTGCATGCGCTGCTCCTCGTAGTTAGGATTGGTTAAATGCAGAGAAATCATTTCCATACGAGGATCAAAAAAGTCTTAAAATCAAACTATAAAAGGAAATTCTGAAAAGAGTTCTTATTATTTAAGTCCCACAAAACTTTGGTAAGAATAAGTTTGACTTTTTCTTCTTCCCTCTGACATAAGTTGTTTCAGGTTAAGTGAGTCCCGGCAGCAGTAAAAGGACTGTCATGTCATGTCAGAACACTTAACGCTGTAACAAGAAATCTGAACAATCCTAAAATAACCCCACAACCAATTCTCTCCACTGCCCACAGCATTTCGTTGAAAACGGTGATATTTTACGTCCATATTTGGCATTTGGGTTTTAAATGAGCATCAATAAATTTTGACTATCAGAGCGAGTGCCCTTTTCATTGGATACGTGTGATTAAAATCTTTGTTAAAACACTGCCGGTTTTCTAGATGAACGAAATTGAATTGGAATATCGTAACTCTTATAACGTAATCACCTAAACAAAATTTTTTGTCACCCAAACTACAATGAAAAGCGCGTCACGTTCATATTTCAAGATCTTCAAACTCAAAAGCTGTTACAGACAATATCAATTTTCTGCTGAATAAAAGTATAAAGGTCAACTTGAATTTCCTTTGAGCAGGTGGATCCCATAAGTACGGTGAGAAGCAGCAGTGTTCTTTCAATCAAACGTTCCCGTGCGTTTGAAAGTGTTGTGGAATGTCTTCTGCTTGAAATGGTCCGACCGAGGCTTTTTAGTGAGATATATATTTCCCAGCAGACTGTGCTGACATTCATCGTGCCCTTTTCCTCTTCAGAGCCATTGGAGGCCGTATCACCTTATCGCCGCACTGCCATTTGGAACGTAAACCTTCAACCTTTTCACGCTAACCATTTCATCATACCCCGATGCCCCCAACGCCGGCATCTCGCCATCAGCACTTTAAAAAAACAAAACAAAACAACACACTTTTTTTTAGATATTTTAAAAAGTAATGTCGAATCAGGACTTGTGACAAGATAGAGGAGAAAAAAGTGACAGCTTTTGACTTTAAATGAGTTAGATTGAGTCAGAATACTAAAATATGGCATTTCTGACTTTTGCAGTGAATGTGTATCTGCAGGAGGACGTGGTTAAATAGCTGTGTGTGTCCTGAAGGTGTGAAAAGAAGAAAGGAATAAAAGTTTAAAAAAGTCATGACTGACTTACTGAGGTGGGACAGGAGAGAGTCAAGGTACATTAGAGAACTGTCTGTGGAAAGAGAGTGTGTGTGTGTGTGTGTGTGTGTGTGTGTGTGTGTGTAGCAGGGTAGGACATATTTGTATCTGGACTAATGAAACAGAAACAGTTTGTGTTTGTATGTTTCATGCACACAAATGTTTTGATGTTAAAGAGAAAGTTAAGAGTAAATGTTGGATTTCAGCAAAACTTAAAAATTGTGTGTGTGTGTATGTGTTAACTATGGTAACCACCGGTGTGTCTACCTTCATACACATTGGATATTAGTTAAACTTCTGAAATGCCCAAAGTTATCAAATACACAAAATACAAAAAAAAAATATAAAATGATCTAGAATACTGATTAAATAAAAAAAATATGAAAGCAAATAAAAATTGTCATAGCTTTACAAGGATTACCATAAGGCTTTTTAAAAAAATATAAATTTAGATATTCTGAGATTTTTTTAATGTTTCTCCACTTGATAAAGTCTATTATTAATGGGCTATTCATGTGAAAAGGCTCATTTAATTAAATTTACACATAGTTCTTTAAATAACCTGGAACATTCCACTTTCCAGCACTTAAGGGGTTTAATTTGAGTAATTCTGCACGTTTAGTCATCAAAATGTGATAACAGAGGGATCTTGACATCATGCACTTCACAGATGAATACTAAGTACAGATACAATCTATTCAGGCATATTTAAAGGACTCCTCAATCCGAAAACCCATTAGAGCAACTCTTACTTTTTGAGTAACAGCATAATTGTTTTCTCCTTAAAATTTTTATTTCTATTTCTAACAAACTTTTTTTTGTCATTTTTCTCAGTTCAATGACAAAATGGCAATGTGCTGTGAATATAACAGAAAGAAATAATAAAACTAAAAGAATATAAAAGAAGGACCACTTGGTGTTTACCTTGGAGTCTAAGAGGTTAAAAATCTCCGTTACGAGCGTCTGTTTGCTATCGCTCGTTAGATTACGCACCTCTATGAGTGTGCGTTGGCACAGCTGCCACACCGGTCCACCTTTACACAACACGCCTGTCATATTCCCTGACAAAGCTATGAGTTACATCCAAATGACATCCGGACGCGTTCGCTGTCCTCCTCACCGTGAAATGTAGCCGAGGAAATGCCTAATGGCAAAGAGCGCGAGGAAAAAAATGTCAAGCAATTTCATGCCGTCGTGCCTCCGACGTGGCACCAAGCTGATAATTTAATCAGTAGTGAAAGACTGGCTTCACTCTTCCACAGCGTCAGCCATTTCATGTATTTTTGCTTGGTTGGGGAATCTGAAGAGCGCGAGGCAGCTGGACGCCAACTATTATGGCCAAAGAAAAAGAAAGAAATAACTGTTTTACGGAGCAGTGGGAAATGAGATTAAGTTTTCAAGCCTAAAACAGTGTTCATTCCCACGATCATACAGAGATGTGGGATGGAAACAAGACCAAAAAAACAATGGTGATACTGGATGGCGCACATCTCCTAGTTTACATCACTCCAGTGGTCTTCATCATAAAAAAATCAGCAGGCCTGGTATCAGAAATCATCAAAAATTAAAATTTCTTGTTCTTTACCTCCTTTAAAGACGATCAATCCATTCAGTTGTGTGTGTTGACATTTCTGTTAAGTTTTGATCACAGACCATACTTTTACTTACTCCCAAAAGTATTTTGTCTCTCTTTGCATCGGAAACAATTAAGAAAACAAAAAATAAAAGTTCCAATGTGCGAGTTTTCTCTGCCTTCGATAACATTTAACTCCTGAACTAAACTTTCCCCAAGCCTCATTCTCCTTGCTCTGTAGCTATAGAGATAGAGATATGAACACGCACACACACACACACAAACTTACAAACATACACACATAGACACAGACGTATTAACTTCTCTCTTTTCAGCATCCATCGCAAAGTGCTGCCGGGACATGAAATTTAGTGTCACTGCAATTCTTGTGTCCTGCAATTTTGTAGCTTATTTAGTAACAATGATGATTTAAACCGACACCACCGTAGTTGGAATGTTACATCGGTGTGCTAATGAAGGTCAGAGAGCCTTTATCAATTAGCTTGCCATTGCGTAGTTATTGTTTGCTTTGTGCAGTTATTATCAAATCTTTTAAAAGAAAAAAGACGGAGAAAAAGAGAGAACACACACATTTTTTGTTTCCATCTGCTTTAGCACATGGACAAATGCAGAATAACAGCGGAAGGTGTTTGTTGGTATTTGCTGTGCAGACAGGCCCGTGTTTTGCTTTGTTATGGTGTCGGTGTTACACAAAGTACACAGAAAGTGAAAACACAGCTCCCTCAAAAAGGCGCTAAGAAGATATCACAGTCCTAAGAGTGTGTGTGTGTCTGTGTGTGTGTGTGTGTCTACATTCCCCATCTGCTGTTAATGACTTCTGTAATACCACATAGCCTCTTAGCGACAAAAGGCACAATCGAAGCTGATAAATGATCCTTTTGAGGTGCAAAAGAAAAAAAGAAAAAATCAAACGTGTCATTTTTTGGACAGAAATCTGATCCATCTAACTCCTGAAATCACCCCTCAACAATTTGGTTGCTTGAGTGGCGATCAATCGTGCTGGCGGACTGGAGGCTCAGTGTGAAACTTGAAAGAGTCATCACGTTAAGAGGCCTCGCCGCATTAACGACATCTGTAGCCGCTGTACTGCAGGCCTTGTTATTTAATATGCCTCGCAAATGGTGCTCTCTTCGCTTTTGTAAAGATTAGATGAAAGTTTAATGATCCCTGTAGGGAATATTTGCAGCAGCACAGGGAAGGATATACAGTAGATAATAAGAGAGCAAATACAAAGTGTTGAGACGATGTGATAAGTAATTAACCCAAAATAACAAATTGGGAATTAGCACAACAGATTTTTTTTCTCCTTTCTTTAAACGAGTGTCCTTGCTGACTGATTAACAGGTCAGAAATGTATTTGGAGGGGTGACTCGTTACGTGTTCGCATTAGTAGATATGCAGATGCACGAACATGTGTTCGGGAATGAGAATGCAAATGTCGCGCTAACACCCATAAAAAGTCTGTAAGCGCCCTTGGGAAAGGCAGCCAACCTCGCTGTTCCATCACTGATGAGTCACTGCTTTCCCCCAAATTATCGCCTGTTTGTTATATATTCGAAGAAAAACTTGTGGTGTCCTTATTATGAGATCCAGCCTCCTCTTTGTTAAGAGTAGTGCCTACAAAGTCACCTACAAAGTCCTCCCCGCTCCCTAAATAAAAGCTGGTTAAGTTGTATTGGAGTCTTTAATGGACTCATTTTGAGGTCACATCTCATTGATTTTAATGTAAAAAAAAAAAAAAAAAAAGTGTTGCCAATTTGAACAAGGATACAGACCCACACACAAAGTTCTACGTGAATCAATGATGCAGGCACAATTTGGCCCGAGCGATGAACTCAAAGCATGTGAGAGGCTGTGAATGTATCAATACAAACAAACGGATCATCATCGCTGTCTGCTGCTCTTTTTGATGTTTCACGTTGTTTGATTGTAAAGATGATTCGGTCCCAACGTGGGACAGAAAGATGTCACAGATAGTTTCAAGAAAAAGATAAGATAATTTCTAGCATCCTTAAAAGCTATTGTAAAATCTTTATGTTGACAACAAACGTCGGTTTAAAAATTTGGCTTGTGAAAATCTTTTCTGTGACCATTCTGAAGACACCAAACAAGACCACAACAACATCCAAACCAATTAAAAACGGATGTTATGACAACCAAGGGAAGAACTTGCCGAGTAGTTTTTTTTTTAAAAAACAAATTTTCATAGTATAGAATTTTCGTCCTGATTACTTCTGAATTAATATTCTTAATTTTTTATTTATTTTATTCGAAATAAAAATTGACATTATTATTATTGTAATTTTGCAAGAATCTGGTAGAAAAATAAAAGTTTGACATGAATGCCAACATTCTCGAAAAAGATTTTCTTTTTATTGTGTTGCTTTTTAAGAGGTTAGATAGATAGATAGATAGATAGATAGATAGATAGATGGATAGATAGATAGATAGATAGATAGATAGAACAGAAGAAGAACTGACAACAAAAGATGAGTGAAGTGAAAAAGTGAAGAAAGAGCAGAGACAATGATAAGAATGGTAAGCTGGTCTCAGTCTTTCGTCTCTGTCTCTACCTCTCCCATTGTGTGCCCTCCTGCAGTCATCCTATCAGTTTTCCTTTCGTTCCCACTTCCTGTCCCTCACCCCCTGGCTGGGTGCTCGCGGCGCCCACACGCTCTCTCTGCTGGAAACGTTCAAACTGAGAAGTCCTGCTGATGAAAATGTAACACTTTTCTTCTTCTGTCT
>OMNV01008954.1:9362-27809 GCA_900303265.1 Brotula barbata
GATTTTATTTCTTTCTTTATTTTTTTCCATTACTTGGAACTACAAATGTAATAATATATATCAGTTATTATTATTATTATTATCATTATTATTATTATTATTATTATTATTATTATTATTATTATTATTATTATTATTATTATTATTATTTATTATTATTATAATAGTAGTATTAGCATTAGTATGATTGTATGACATCATTTCAGGCTTGTATATTTGATATAATATTGTAAGAGGAGCCCCTTGATAAGCCCACTCAGGCATCCTTGGTTTTCCCAACACCTTAGCTAAATTAATTTGTAATTTTCAAATATTTTATTTTCATGTGAGTGCAAAATAAATAAATAAGTCAAAAAATCTTTCCCTAACTCATTCAGTTCATTTATGTGTGCTTCAGGAACCTGATTATTCCACACGTAAGGAAGTGACCTGGTTTTAGAAATGTCATGAAAATGGGAAACCGGGTCATGGGAATAAAAGAATCCTGGTTTACACGTAGATGTGAACCAGGCAGTGTATACCTTAGCCAGGTTTCTGTTGAGGTTTTGAAGAATGTTCATGTCTGTGCGTATCGGATATTTGACTGAAGCGAATCGTGCAGTAATTAAGAAGAATAAGAAGTAATTAAGAGTTACATTCTAGTGTGTTTATATGGACGATATGGCGGTGTTATAGATTTCTGCGTTTAACGTGGTGGGAGTGTGCATTTAAATATGAACTTTGAAGGGGAAATGTATTTCCTCTCTAGACCACAAGGGGGTGGGCTACTTCCATTATCCACATGATCTCTGTGACTGCGTTGATCTGACCATGTAGCAGGTGAAGTCAGCAAGCACTGGATTTAATTTAATTGTCCCTTCAGTTAAATCAACCAAAACTATTTTATCTTCTTTATAATCGCCGTAGCAGTAGACAGAGCGAACAAGCTATCTGTTGACCCCGCAGCCTTTTCAACTCTGCACATCAGAGCAAATACTAATAACCAGAGTTCCTCTGCCCTGACAGATTCCCAGCACCAGAGGGCAGGAGGAAACCTGCGGTACTTTGAGAGGTTACTGTCCAAGCAGATGACAGAGCAGAACCAGAACTACCAGCCGGCCTCTGAGGAGCCCATCCAGCTGGGGACATACGACAGACCCAAAGACCACCTTCCAGAGAGGGAGATCTACGAGGCCCTCTGCAGAGGAGAGGGGGTCCAAATGGTGAGAAACGGGATCAAATTTAAGCCATGCAGATAAAAAGTGAACACCTGCAGGAAAGAGGAAGGCAAATGTACTGAGATGAAGGTCAGGAAGGGCAAGTTTATTTGTTTACCGCCTCGCAGACACAGCATAAAAAGCCATAAAATGTGTTATGTGTTTACTAGACCGAGGCCAGGCGTAGCCGTCTGTTCTGTCGCTACCAGAATGGGTACAGGAATCCCCGTCTCCTGCTGAAGCCCATGATGGAGGAGGATGAGTGGGACAGCCCTCACATTGTACGCTACCTGGAAACCCTTACAGATAAGGAGATTGAGAAGATTAAGGAGCTGGCTAAACCCAGGGTGAGACATAATGCAATGGAATCACTTTCAACTGAACAATTCATGTTTTAGAATATTATGATAGAACTGTAAGCACAAAAGCTAAGAAGGGGTAAAAACGAGGAGCCACGATGACGAATGATATTTGTTTTTTTTAAGCTTGCCAGGGCCACTGTCCGAGACCCCAAAACAGGTGTTCTGACCACAGCTAACTACAGAGTCTCAAAGAGGTAAGGCCCTCGGGTGAATGGCTGTTTTGAATTGCAGTCATTAGTATATCATCCATCTTATCAGGATGGACGATCATCAGGCCTTCCAGGGCCATAATCATTACCTATTCGGAGAGGTTTGGAAGAAAAATGTTTGCGTGTGTTGTTTACGCATTTCTCCAGTGCGTGGTTGGAAGGAGAGGACGACCCTGTCATAGCCAGAGTCAACCAGAGAGTAGAAGACATCACAGGCCTTACTGTCGATACTGCTGAGCTACTGCAGGTACTGTGATTTATACCACAGAGTTACAGAATGATCTGATTACAACACTTTTTAAAACAGACAAATCAAACTATTATATGCCGGAGACTAGACGTCAGTATGCATCTTATATAGGAGCTCCTGGGACAGTCACAGTGTTAAATGTAAACAAAGTTCAGCTTCGTTAGTTTAGTTTTCCCTTTCCTCCTAGCAAATGTGTTGGCCCGCCAAGCTATATTTGTACATCCAATTTTGTTATAAATCACATCTTTCTGATGCTGAATAGGTTGCCAACTATGGAGTTGGAGGACAGTATGAGCCACATTTTGACTTCTCCAGGGTAAGTTTCCAGTGTGTGTGGATAACCGTTAAAGCGAGGGAGTTGGCATGCCTCCTGCTTTCCTCTGGCCTCTCTACTGGACCAACTGGTGTTTGTGCTTCAGCGTTGTGTGTTATATCTGGACAGTCGTCTTTGAATTTCCATCCTTGTGTCAAGTGTCAGTTTTTGCAGCTGCTTGGAGTTTTTACCAAAGCATGATTGGTTGTATTATATGTTAATATAATACAATAAATTCGTACTAAATGTCCTGGCTGGCGATGCACATAATGGTGCAAATAACTCATCGTTAATGTCTCTTGTGGAAAAACCTCAAAGAAACAATTGTCTTGATAAGTTGAATATTTTGTTACTTGATAAAGTAGATAACGTACACTATAGTATATTTTATGTCTCTTATGTGTTTATAAAGGCATTTAAAGTAATCATCGTGCTTTCAGTTTTCAAATTTGTTCCGCAATGAAAAAGTGAATTTTGACTAAAGTGTCCTCAGTGGTGGACTCCTCTCGCGAGGTTTTTTGGTGATGGGTTACATGTTATAAACATCTGTTGCAGCGTCCTTATGACAGCATCCTCAAGGTCGATGGAAATAGACTTGCTACCTTCCTGAACTACGTAAGTACGTGTGTGCCTGTGTGAAACGTCCACATCGTGTGTTTTTACTCTTAAATTTTATCTTTGTAGAAAGATGAGCCTGATGCTTTCAAAAGATTAGGCACTGGAAATCGTGTGGCTACTTTTTTGAACTACGTAAGTACGCACATGCAGAGGCAGCAGGCTCCCATCATTCTGCTGCTTGAGCTTGTTGGACATAATACATAAGCTCTGGCTCAATCTTGAACTTGGATTGATTGACTTTGCACTTATAACAATTGGTGTGCGTGGTTAGAAATCTACTATCACAAGAGGCTGTAAAACGATTCAGGAGACTCTGACAGCTAAAAGACATCACACCGCTTGTCCATGAGGCCACAGATTTTTCTAAATGCATTGCTACGCATTGTGTGTCTGTCAATCAGTTCCAGTACATATTGTGGAGAGTTGTTGTTTTTTTGCCATCCGTAGCTGATAAGGAACCCCCATTTACTTTTACCCCCTGTAACACAGAGCTTACAAAACACTTTTCAATACACAAAAGTGTATTGAAAAAGATAATCTATCTAAAATCTCCACCCAATCAGTTTTGTTTTTTGTTTCAACAATCACCCGTGTGCATGTTACTGGCTACTAGTACATCAGTGATCTCTCTCATAAACATTGAGTGACAGGCTATGATATGATCAAGCTGTCATGATCCCAATACAGAAATTGGGTCATGATAGCATCGGAGATTACAGTATTAGATAAAGCAAAGAAATATAATGATATAGTATAGTAATGATAATAATTATAATATTAATTATACAGAAAATTTGCTTGACTGAGGTAGAGAAGATCTTTGAGTCAGGTCAGGTGCATTGATTAATGAGAGCACATACGGGTACAGGCCACAGGCTCTTTTTGTCACTTAAAAACATATCTTGTGAGACAAAAGTGGCCACATTGCGAGTTTGAGAGAGTGTTTTTGATAGATCATGTGACCATTGAAACATCATTTTATCATTGGATTTTTAATCAACCAATATGATCAAAATGGGGCCTGGAGCTGCTGACAGCTTATCCACCCTCGCTGTAGTACACACACCAACTTCTGTCTCACATTTTGTGCCTCTATTTTGATGAAGGACTTTTGGTTTCTTTTCACCGTCACAAAAGTTTTTATATTACAATAATGAATCTGTGATATTTGTATATCATATGTTTTACAATGATTTGGGACACTATCAAACCAAATCATGTCATCTAAACACACTTCTATGCCTTTGTTTATATTCATATTCTTTTTCATGTGGACCTACATTACTTAAGGTATTCTTTATGTACTGACCGGCTGGAAACACTCTGTAAACTGCAGTGCTACTACCAAAATAGGTCCATAGGTCCTTTATGAAGAACTTCGGTAACTTAAAACATGCTCTTGATGTTGATGACAGTCATAATGATTGGTATCACCGCTAATTTAAAAAATCCGGGATGATTTTCATAAACTGTTTGTCCACTCTTTGGCAGATGAGCGACGTTGAAGCGGGAGGGGCCACAGTCTTTCCTGACTTTGGAGCAGCAATCTGGCCCAGAAAGGTGATTTCAGTGATTATTCTATCTTACCCTGGTTGATGTTTTCCTGCAGCAGCATGAGCATGTTCACTTTAAATGTGTCCCCAGAGGGAAACCCCTACATCTAATAGTGTGAATGTGTTTGTTGGGGTTCAAGCACAGTGAATTGGCACTCATTCATCAATTGGCATGTTTTCTTCTTACAATTCTGCGTACCAGATGGCAATGTGCATACGACGCCCAATTTGTTTCTGTCTTGATAATCATGTTGGTGAATCCCACCTGATCCCAGCCTGAGTGTAAGTTCTAGTCAGCTGGTTATTAGCATAAGGAAACTCCAGGTGCTCCAAAGGTACATTAAAATCAAAATACCCTGACAAACTCATGACTACTAAATCTTAATGTATACTCATATTGGAAACTTAATATTGGAGTAATAGAAATGAAATGCTTAACTAAATTGTGCGGTGCTATCTTTGTTGTTTTAATGGGTCGTCAGGGTGATCTCTGGGTTTAGTGCACTATATCTTCATAGGACACACAGGAGGACCATCGGAGCAGACTTTTTAAATAAACTTTGACATTTTCACAACATGTTTTTTATATATTGTATTAATAATGAACTTCGATGTAGATTTGTTCTTATTGTTTCTAATTGGTCAGTTCCATTTGTACCAATGGAAACAACATTGTTGTTTTGAGCACTGCTTATATGCACAAGTAAATGTATTTTTGAATTTTTTGTAAATGTTGCACACAATATTATGAATATTTTTTTAGGGGAAAGTGACGACATCTTACATTAAACTGATCTCAGATGGTATCGTCTTTTATCTCTCCTATTTGGGCTTGATATTGCAGCTAAGATGACGCATGGATGTTTCCCTCGTGTGTGTGTGTGTGTTTCCTCTCTCTCCACAGGGGACGGCAGTGTTCTGGTATAATCTGTTCAGGAGTGGGGAGGGAGACTACAGGACTAGACATGCAGCCTGTCCTGTCTTAGTAGGAAGCAAATGGGGTGAGTCCAAATTCTGATGCATTAATACTGTGGATCACAGATTTGAGGTCTTATCTGTCCGTATATATATCCATATACTGTATATGCAGAGATATATAGATATATATGAACAGATACATGGATATGTACGTACAGATATATAACTGTATGGACAGATTTATGTATATACACTGTATCTGTAGAGAAATGTGTATAGACTGTCTATAGGTTGTGTTTATAGTTAAACCTATATTTTATATTTATATTTTCTTATATTGTTTTCTTATCTTATCTCATCTCATCTTAAAATCAAACAAAACACAAAGAAAATATCGGGAATGAGACTGAATCCCACAGGAAAATGAAATGAAATGAAATGAATTTAAGAAAGGTTTTGTTGTTGATTCCTGGCTACCAGAATAAAAACAAGCCTTCAACTGTTAAAGGCCCAGTCGGCTATTTTCTGTTCGTTTAACTAATAAGAAGTCTTGTCTGAACTGTACTCGCCCGAGGGTGCCTTTAGTTGTCCTTTATTCAATAATGTTGTGTTTGACTTGTTCCTCAGCTGTTTTAGTACTTACGTCGACTCTTTGTCTTGTCAGTGTCGAACAAATGGCTTCACGAGCGAGGACAAGAGTTCAGGAGACCCTGCGGCCTGACAGAAGTGGACTAAAAGACCTGTGGAACATACACACACAGAGACACTCACACACTCACACACTCACACACATCCCACCACAGTGCCTTGATTCCTGCAATAACCTAACTCACACACATGCGGCGTTAATCCAAGTCTCCCTCAAGTTGTCCATAACTGAGAATTTGTGGCTAAAAATGTCAGAGGATGATTTTTTTTTCTGTTAATTATACTAAAGAATAAACTGACATCTAATTCAAGAACTTTACTGTAAACTGACAAATGTGAATATTAATCCAAATTTTTATTTGAGGATATTTTTGCAATTCACAGGATTAGATCAATTAAATTAACTACATCAAAATTTCTATTCGGTAGACAACCAACTAATAAAGTTTGCCAAAAAACTACAAGACTACATTTTGCCAAAAAACCTTTACATTTAATGAAACGGTAGACAATCTCAGGACGGCAGACAAGAAAAGGAATTTTACATTGTGGGAAAAAAAAAAAACACTCCAATGCAAATCATGTTCATTTCATCTCTATTTATAGTGTTTAAATTATTACACTGTTGTTACATTGTGCACTCTTTCTGCAACGTGGCAAATAAGCAAGACAATAAACAGTGTATTTTATTAATGTGACTCAAAGTTGTGTCTTTATTTCTCTGAATAAATCATCCCGTTTTAACAACAATTACCAGGTGTTGTTATGTAACCAGCATTGTAGATATTCAGCATCATTAAAGCGTTAAAAGACATTTTGGCACATAACAATGAAGGTGCAGAAACATTTAAGCAACATTCACACCACGTCAGGCTGTGGGTGGGAAGGATGTTCACGTTAGATATCATCAGATCACTTTGGGAGAAGTTTGAGTCGGTGCGAGGGAAGCAGGAAAGTAAGAGATGATCACGCAAGAATCTGATAATTAGAAACAAAGCTAAAAAATAAAAGCTTAAAGGTGTGGAGCATGAGCAGCGAGAGGAACAGGAAGAAATGGACGGACAGTCTAATTTAAAGATTTGTCAGTGTTCCAGGCTGTAGTAACTCCTACAGTCATTGGAGTCATCACATGAGGCCAGATGTGTGCAAGTGTTAAGTCTCCTGGGAAGGGATGACAGGAGAACATTGTGGGTGAAACATGGTTTCGCAGACCTCCTCCGCTTTCCAACCACCTGTCCACCTGTGATCCAAGATGTTCATGTTGCTGTCCTTGGGGGAGCATCCCTTGTCTCCCAGGTGGAGGTAGACTGCTGAGTCTTAGCCTGAGGATTTTGGCCTCCTGTGTTGAGTCATGCGTTTTTTTAATGGTCGTTTAGATTCCCTGATATTCAGCTCTGCCTGTTCTTCATTGGACTGAATCCCATCCCAAAGGTCCAGTTGATGGATCTGAAAGTTTTAAGTGCGTCCTCCAGGTGTTTGGTCACATGTTTGTATGTTATCAGCTTGGTGGTGCAGGATCCAGATCACACCTAGCCTGTGGTCCAGTGGGTTGTGGCAGTCAAAGTGTAGGAATTGGAGTGTGTGAGTTTCCAGTGTACTTCAAAGTTTTAAGACATTATTATTATTATAATTATTATAGTTATGGCTTTATTACCATGGGTAAAGTAGAGAGAGGGCAGAGAGGGAATGACAGGCAACAAAGGGCAGAGATGGAAATCAAACCTGCTCGCCTGGCATGCCCTCGACCTTGTGATCCTCCAGTTTTAAACCTTTGGCTCATCCTCTCTCGTCCAGCTTGCAGTTTGACACTGATGTACCTATAACTCACCCAACACAGACACAAGACAAGTTGTCTCGCTTTTTCTTGTATTTTTTATGTTTGTTTACCCAAACTGGAGCAGCCATTGTATCCTACTAAAAGTTGGATACAATGGGGGTAATCATACAACACAGATTTCCCCCCGAGAATGTCAGGTCAGAGACATTTATGACAAATCCAACGTGTGGGACAACAAAAATGAATTTGTTTTCTAACACTTTTTTCCTTCAGAATGATCTCTGTAATATTCCCCGTGAAAATGCCCACAGTGAGACTCTTGATCCACTGCGGCGCACCGGAGTGGGCCTGCCATGCTGGAAACCAGTGAGCTCATCCTGGCTGCACGGAGCGGAGGGCGGGGCTCCAGCATCATCACCAGCGGCCATCACTGCTTCATTGTGCGGGCTGCTGCTGATGCTGAGATCACGGGGATCTTTCCTCCATGGACGCGCTTTCCACACATTAGGACAGCACGCACGATGGGATTCGAACACAAGGTAAGACGACGCAAAGGCTTTTTTGTCGTTGCAGGCTGTAACGTCGTCTCAAACCGGGAGGTACCGGGACACTCCGGCGGGCCTGGTTGTGTGTCAGGTTCATCGTCTCCGCGTCGAACGAGCGATGCGCGTTTTTGTGGCTGTATTGCGGCTTTAATCCGACAGAGGATAGAGTAAAGCCGCCGTCGTGTGATTTATTTGTGGTGTAAACACAGAGTGTGTGTAGCAGTGCTGCAGCCTGCATGTTGGAGGCGATCATCGCATCATGGCCGACACCAGGCAGCCCTCAGGAGATGACGGGGAGATTTGCTGCCCGGTGCTGGGCTGTCAGGGCCGCTTTTAAACCTGTACCGCGTCCGCCTGTCTGTCTCTCTGTCTGTCTGTCTGTCTGTCGCTGGCCTCGTTGAGCTCTCAGGCTTCCAGCTGCTGATTCATGTGTCTACAGGTAAATCCAGATGTGCATCGGCACCTTCGCGCAATTACGCATTTGTGGTGTGCAGCGTGTGTGTTTCAGCCACATTCAGCGTGTTACCGGATGCTGCAGTGATGTCGATGGAGGTTAGTGGAGCTTTGATTGGCCTGGTGTTGGGCCTCCAGTGTCTGCAGGCTACACTTGGAATATTTAACCAAACATCAACCTGCTGGGAGAACATTTGTCACAGTATAACCAAGGAGGACGGTCAAAATGATCAAACATACTGAAAGAAATCCGTTCCAGTGTGTGGAATTGTTCTTCCTGTAGTTTGACTCATTTGTGGCAGCCATTGGTTTGTCTTCCTTATCATTAAACCTGTCAGCTTCCTATAACTCTGCATATTTCTCATTAATCTGCTCTAGATGTCTCCAAATGACTTCTATGATGATCAAACCCAGCCGGACAGAGATCCAAATGCTCCATTCAGCTCCATTCTCACATTTAATCGGATCAAAATCATAATGTTAAAATATGGGACTTGCAAATTGTGAACGTCTGCGATTTAATCAATTAAGCAAAGTCTGGATGCACTGCAGGTGCCAGAGAAGACGGACGTTTCTCTTCTCCGTGTACTTTGTGTGGAGTTACACAATTTCAATAAAACAGTTAATAACATTTTAACAAAATGTGTGATGCTTTGTTTATGGTCAGAATTTAGTCATTATTTGTTAAATAAACACTTGAAAGTGTAATATCATTTGCATCTCCTACTTCAACACTTATCATTTTGGTGGGTTTTCCATTTTCTAAATAAGAGGCTTGCAGGAGTCCAAATAATCAAATATTTCAGAAATTTCTTGAATTTCTTCTCATACACCTCAGCATCTGCTTATCCAAAAAAGCTTAACAACACTGAGACCTGCCTGCCTGAATTTGGACTGTACCATTTTCCCATTAAAATATGGGGGACATTGGTTCATTGAATCCACAAAAAAAGCAAATAAACTGCAAAAATTAAAACATAGTCTGTCAAAATCTATACAAAACACATTTCTGAATAGATAATGATAATTTCTAGAACATTCCAAGTGCTAACAAAAGCATAATTGCAAGAATAGCAAAGTAAATGACAAAACTCCCACACATCACCAACACAAAAGACGTCTACTTTGGCTGCATGCTTCTCTAGTGCGTGTGAACCCACAGCTTACACAAAATGTATAAATAAAGAAAAAAAAAATACAGAATTAAACAGAATGACAACAAACATAAATACATAAACATACACAAACACAGAGGTCAGTCTGCTGTAACAGAACAGACGAGCTCCGTCACACTGCCGTTCGTGTGAATATCTGTGCCGAGCTGATTGCATAATATGGATTAGAAAATGTAGAGCAGAAACCTTTGACTTTTTGCTGCCAGGAAAACAAAATCACGAAGAGCAGCGGAGATTAAGTCAGCAGCGTCTGTTGGTGTGTATGTTGGGAAACTTACGGATGTCAGATTACTGCACAGAGCTGTGTAGTCTAAATCTCTTGGATTATGGGAATATTTGTTCTCCCCCCCAACTTATTTCAGCACTCAGTTAACATATGCTCTTATGATGATATGGAGAATAACTGACGTGTGGTAAGTGGTTGGACGATGTGATGAAGTATCCAAATATAATAGTGGCTCCAGTTGCTAATACACAGCATAAATTCAGACCGGGTATGGAACTAAGATTACACAATTTACCTCAGATGAGCTGCATCCCTTACAAGATCATCGTTCTCCCTAACGAGATTGTAGGTGTTAAATAAAAAGCTGATCAAACATCCAGATTGCTAAATCTGGACCCTGTCGTGATGATTGTCAATACACAAAAGGGCCAAAGTAGCCAAAAATAGCACACATACACATTGATTGACTGCTAATAACAGCTGTCATTATTATCTTTCAGAAGTTTCAGTTATTATATAAACTCAAAGGCATTAATTAGATGCAGTTTAGATGTTGTAAGATGCTCAAACATCTGGCAGGGAGACATTTAGCCCCATTTAGCCCTTACGACCTATACGTCCACTCATGACGACATGGATTGGATCTTTGTTATTAGAGGCCCTTTTTATGTACGTCTTGCTGTTTGTTATCATGCTGATCCTGGAGATTCTTTCCTGAGTGAACATCCCATTCATAAATGTTTCTCGTTGTCGCCCGCTGGTGCCTTCATCCTGTACAATTACAGTTCTACACAGCACTCGGTTGCTCGGTTATGTTTCTTCTAGAGTGCCTTTATAGTGGTTGTTAAGGGAGCCGTTCGGCCTGTGTACAATACAAATGGCTTCCAGTGAGACCTTTAATGTAATTGATGTTCCGTAGACATGGGGTGTCGGCAGCAGCCTGGATTCTGTTGGAAATATGAGACCGTAAATCAAGGATTCTCTCTCATGACTCACACATATGTTAGACTCATTCTTATGTACAATACATTTTCCTCTTCCCGGTCATATTTGATAGCTTGGTGAGGCCTATGACAGTGTAGTCATGGTAATAATGAAGTCAACCAAAGATTTTGCACTCATAAGCGTGTAAGGTATGGGACAGCAAAGAGATGATGACAATCAGGCTGCATTTACACCACAGGTTTTGATGCCTAGCTCAGATTTGTTGCCCATATCCGATTTTTTTATGTCTGCCTACATCTTCCTTTAAAAGTGACCCATTTCCGATGTCTGCATTTACACTTCCTTAACATTTGAAACAATCCGCATAAAGTAGAGTCCTGTACACGTCCATTTAAGTCATTAAAATACAGAATTTTCGCATTTCCGCAGTGACAGGGATTGTCAGATCTGGGGATCAATAAAGTATTATTGATTCTAATTCTCACAACAATCGATACATTTTTTGTCTTGTAGCTCTTAAATGCTTTCTGTCGGTTATTTAGTAAGTAATGAATGTAACATTTACTGAAATGATAAATAAAGATTTCTCAATCAAGATATTGATAATTGAAAAGGTGGCTATATTTTGTCTTTTAGAGATTTTTTCGAAACCAAAAGTTTATCAAGAAGCAGCACTTGCAGGTCTCATCATGACTTTTGATTCTGTCTCCTGTGTTTCTTCTTGCTTTTACCCTTAATAGTACACTATTAAATCTAAATGCAAGTTATGAATGTTTTTTTTATATATTGTAGCCAGTTTGAGAAACATAGTCAAAATAACTTTTCATGTTTTGATTTTCTTTTGAGTTTTATAAATGTTTGTTCCAGCCGTCTTCAACTATTTACTTCTAATTCAGTAAAGGTTGATAATATTTTTATGAAGATGATTTCATATCTCACCTTTATTGTTAGCATGGGGCTAATTCAGCCAGTGGTGGGCCGTCAGGGCCAGCAAGTCCCTCTGTGCTGGCCTAAACACTATCAGAAGCACTGACCTACATTTACAAGTTAAATTCTAATATTTGTTCCATGAAATTGTATTACTTTATTCCCAACAGTCTATTCTCTTCATTTCGTAGAGTTTCTCTTGGCTGCACTGCTTCCAGTACGTGTATGTGGATGTTAGATTTTTTGTCCAATCAGATTTCAGCCTCTATGTGTTGCCATGTCAATCTAATCTGCCCAGGGCCTTCAGAATCAGAAGTGCTGGCCCATGGAACTTCAACTATATTAGCAATGGGACTGTTTCTTTAACCAATCAGATTTCTAATTCGCCTCACAGGGCCAGCTAGCAGGCCCACAATGACGTCAGCATATTTCCGTCCTCTGATTGGTTGGTCAGAGCAAAACTGTTACAACCAAGTTCGACTAGCAAAACACATCTCCAGCGGTGCACACATTTGAGTTCGAATTTTTGACGCCCACAATGGCTGACGGAGGAGGAGAAATTGACTTTGTCTCGGACATACTTAAAAATCCATTTTCAAGGCGGACTTTTCCAGAAAAGCTAGACATCGCGAGGAGATGTCGATAATAATTGCGATGTGATAGTGGTGCTATTAAGAGGTGGATTAAGTCCGGTAAGTCCCCACTGAAGGTCCAGGTACCAAATGCACGGCCCGCCACCGTCCAAAGGTATTCCCAACAAGAGCAATGACATTTCTACTGACACTGTGCGCCGCTTTGTGCCAGGTGTAAGATATATCTCTCCAGTATCTCTCCAAAGCTGTCATAGATGCCGTCTCTTAGCCACATAACTCATAGCCTGTAGATACACTCCAATTTGCAATAACCCCGACCTCTTACAAAGTAAAAACTACCCAAAAAACTGTATCTGCCTGTATGCTATGAAAAGGACATTGGATATCTGGAATTGGAATTGCCGCAGCAGTAAGAGGTTTTCCGCAGGGAATTCTACATCAATATATATTAAAGACAGCTGAACCACAGAAGGAATTCCAAAATTCCTGATGTATGAATGAATTTTCATTAAATGTGTATCTTTGGGACTTACCCTGCATCCCAGTGGGTCCAAAACCTTGGCGAGTGAGGAAGATTGCATGGTCATGGTGTTCAGCGTGATCAGGGTCACCTTTCTGCTGCCCAAACGCCCAGCGACACACATTCTCCAGGCTCCTCGATGGGTTGCCTCTTTCAATAAGGCTAATGGACTGCCACACAGCAGAACAAGGGGCATGAGAAACAACTGACAGAATGTTCTTAGTAGGTAAGCCATTAACAAAAAACCTTTGACCGGAGATCCCATGTTCAGCCTGAAGGACTAGCATCTTCATGATTCTTTTTTTGTTTGATTTTATTTATATTTTTGAAAAACTGATGGTAGTGGGTTTTCAATGGTTAGGTCTAAGCAGTTAATTGTAAAAAAACAAAAAAACAAACAGATGTTAATAGCGACTTCCATGTTCCTGGAAATACAGACGATAACCCCAACTGTCCATTACGTCGCGTTATAATACTGTGCAAATTGGTGGTGGTGGGTGGTGGCAGAATATTCAGAACTCTTTATCCTCTGAGAGCCCCTAATTTTTTCACTGACCTTGTGACTCCCAGACATTACCCGTTTGGGACTCGATCACAGGCAGGCGGCCGAAATCCCAACATTGAAGCAAATCTTGCTGGAATAATCCAGAATGGAAACATTCTTTGATTAGTATCACTGAAGTTCTGCCACTCACTTGAGTCCACACTATAGTATAGTATAGTATTAGTCTCTTTCCTACTTCAGATCTCAAGAGTTTTCGTGTTAGTTTCCAACATTGTTATTTCATTTCTGTGTAATTTCTTCTTCTCGCATATGGCTCCTGTTGCATATCTGGCTGTTCGAGGAGAGGGACTCTCTCTTTGAATTTCCTTTCCCAAACTTAATTTTTTCCATGGAGTGATGAATCACGCTGTCCCTCTCTGGCAGACTGATGGACAGATCTGGGTTTGACACATGGTAGGTGAAAGTGACCTACGGAAAGCATGGTGCCAGAAATAAACATTGGCAAAAGGGCTGTGTGAAGGAGTTTTTCCTTGGTCTTCATGCAGAGATTTGGGCTGGGTTGGGAATCATTGTTGTACTCTGGACCAGTAAAGCCCTCTGAGACAGTGTTTGTTTGGGCTATACAAATAACACGACTTGACTTTCTCCATTGGGGGCAATAAGCATTTGTAATGGTCGTTATTTCAGGGAACCTGGAAGTCCATTTAAATCGTCTCTTTTTCAGCCATCATTTACATTTGCTCCATTGAACAAAACTGAGGTCCGCGTGATTGGAAATTTAATTTGTTATTAATCTCCTGAACAGATATTTAACTCTATTACTGACTTGCCAAAAATGTTCACAGAAAATATAACTTTACAGCTTTTCAGACTCACCTTGGCATATCCAACCATGACCATCCTCACCAGGACCACGTTAATATGGACACCCAGTGACTCATCATGGTAAATTTCATTCACCTAACAAACACAAATCACATACCAGGAGACATTAAATGGGTTGCACTTGTCTTAAATATCCCTCTCCATAATTTATACTAGATTCAAGAGTCTTTATTGTCTATTGGTGTGTGTGTGTGCCTCCCCCTACTCCTTGGGTCAGTTATCGTGTCCTTGGTCTTGTCTGCATTTAAGGAAAGGTTGTTGTCATGACACCAGGCCACCAGGTTTGCCAAATCCACCGTGTATGCTGTCCCGCCCCAGTCCCATGACTCTGGTATCATCTGAAAATTTGATAATGCTGGTGTTGCTCACACAGTGGTGTCCCTGTCTTCTACATGTAAAACAACTGTTAGAATGGCATTATTGATTGTGTTGTCAGTGGAGTGGTTCTGTTCTTTTTTGTAAACTTTTCGTTTTTCACTTGAGGCAGAGTCTCTAAAGAAGAAGAGGAAGGGTACTTTATTGATCCCCTTAGGGAAATTAACTCTCTGCACTTTTACCCATCCTGAATGAGGAGCAGTGGGCAGCCAACACATGCACATGCAAACACACACAACAACAGCGCCCAGGGACCAACTCCAGATCTTCTACCTTTGCCTTGGTCAGGGACTATGGCCAGAGTGATTAACCTAACGTACATGTTTTTGTGGGTGGGTGAAACCACAGCACCCGGAGGAAACCCACGCAGACACAAGGAGAACATGCAAACTACAGACAGAAAAGTGTGGAGGTCGACCCCGGGATTCAAACTCCCGACCCTCTGCGAGGCAACAGTGCTAACCACCACGACGCCCAAAGACTGTCCCCTGACCGGGAATCGAACCCAGGCCGAAACCTAACCACTAGACCACCAGGGACGCAAACCATTTTCCTGCAGCTCTTTGATCCATCCCTTGTTTTATTTACATAACAACTGTTTTGCCAAAAGCAGAGATGTTTTTGCTTTGCATTTAAAAAAAAGTCAGCATTCATACTGTAGCATTGATAGAACAATCCTCATGCACACCGATCCGAAAAAGCGATTAAAAATGTTACAGCATGCATGCCAGACAAGTGTGTGGTGGCATAGTTTCCCAAATCAAGACCACAGAATAACTCCATTGTCCTGCATACAAATGCTTTCCTCTACTGTGTGTGTGTAAACACTCGAAACAATAATCATGCCAGTCGACATACGTGGATTTCTACAGCTGTATCTGTCTAGCAAAAGGGAAGGAGTTCCTGCACAACAAAGACTGCATTTCGAATGCCCAGGTGACGTCAAAGCCATCCGAGGAAAATACAGACAGGCGGTGGACCCTGTGGTTCTAATATACTTCGAGTGATGCAATGAAATATGGGACAGTTTGACAGCAACACACAGGATAGAGGCTGGCATTGAAATAACTTGAAATAGATATCCAGGTCAATCAAGAAGACTCCTTGGCCTCAAACTGTCATTCCTTCAAATCTTTTGCAGCTTTGGATCTGCCCAGATCAAACAAAGAGGCTTTTGGATGCAATTCGTTGCCTGAGGTTATTAAGATGCAAAGAGACACTTCAGGTAGGTAAGTTAAGTACGCATTAAGGATAATGTATTTGAGGTAATTGTTATGCCGTGGCCACTTTTTTACATGTGGACAATCTCAACACATTTGGCATTACTTCTACATTGACAAAGTTTATAATGTTCATTTTTTTATTTGATATTGTCGAAAATCTGTAAAAGTGATTTTATATTATTGGGATCATAATTTGCGGCGGTGTTGCACTGGACTACATTATATTGAGGTTTTTATCTTTTTTTTTTTATTCTTCATGTGTTTCTACGTACCTGATGCACATAACACAGCAAACAATGTTGCCCATTACAGTGTGGCATTCCCTTTCCAATGAACATTTTTCCATTTGCTCCTTTCATCACAAAGCTCAACAACCAGAGGAGACAGACTAGAGAGAAAATTCATACAAGCAGGAGGATCTCCAAATAAAGAGGAGAATGGTGAATGTAGTCAAAGCCATGTGGGCTTTTCACTGCTGAGGCATTTAATGTCCCAGTCACAACCCCATGTTGTATATCCCCATAATAGCAGCAGTGATAGTTATGTACACATGCAAGGGCCTCTGCCCACACTTCATCAGGCATCACATGCACCTGCCCTGTACACACAAACACCTGTGCACCCACATCCACACACGGCTCCTGTATACTCTTACGGACACACACTGCTGCAGGATGACAACTTACAAAACCACTGTGTAACTTATTGTGTTTGAACATTCATGACTGTTTTCCCTTCCTGTTGCGGTAGTCCATGGACTTCATAGATGACACTTCTATTTTCAATATCTTCCAAACTGACATAGGGTTGTTATTCAGATCAGTCTAGCACTTCTTTGCTTCTCTGATTTCCTTTGTCAGTGTGTTCCTTGCTTTGTTGTACAAGGTCCTACACCCATTTCTGAAGGCCTCCTCCTTGGCTCAACAAAGCTCATTGGGTTTTGGTGTGAAGCACAATTTGGTATTGTGGTATTTAGTCCAAGTCCTGGTGCCCACACAGGATCCCTTGGAGAATCTCAGTCAACCTCCTCCCAGGCTTTGCAGATTTTAATTTCAGCCTGTAGGTTGGAAGTAGGTGGATCAACGAGTGATCAGAGAAACCCAAAGCTGCACAGGGGACAGAGCAATATGAGTCCTTGATAACTGTAACGGTGGTGTAACAGTTTATTATGTTCCACAGTGTTTATATGGTGTCCAGCACATTGCTCAAACACACTTGAGGAGGAATGTAAACACCGACTAGGATGAATGAGGAAAACTTCCTGCAGAAAATAAAACAGTTTACAGTTTATGAGGATGACTTCCACTTTAGGCAACATGTTTTTTTCAACACTGTAACGTCATTACACTGATCTTCAGTGATAAAATTTTGTTTTCCCTATGATTTCTGTTATACAGTACCCTGTGAAGAGGTGGAATCAGATGTGCTGTCAGGTACTGAGCCAGGTTTCAGTGAGTGGCAGAGCCTGAAAGTCCGAGTTTACTCTGTTGAGTAACAGCATTTCAACCATTTTATTGTTCATAAAGTTGACATTTGCCAGGTGTATGCTTGCGAGAGGTGTCCGATAGCTGCGTTGACACAGCTTGACCAGAGCGCCAGTGCACTTCCCCCATCTGCATCTCTGTATGGTTCTATAGTCACCGCAGCCCCAACGAGCAAAATATTAAAAAAAACTCAGTCAGTTTCGGAACTCAATTAGCAAATGTGCAGCAGCAATTCACCGGATATCAAGTAGCTCCTGTCTGGACTACTTGATGAGGTTTGGGTGACATGACACAAAACAAATGAGTAAAAATAGAAAAAGCACAAGAGAGCATTGAACTGAGTTGGCCATCTGCAGAGCCATCATGGAAGGAGCTTCTTCAGCCAGTAAGCATGGATCATGTCAGGTCCTTGCGCTGTCCAGTTCTTCTTGCTTAAGACTCACTGTTGGATGTCTGCCTTTCTGCTGATGACTGGTTCTTGTCCATATAATCCATATCTCCAAATACCAGTACAAATGAAAAGTGTATAGAATATATAGAGTCAGTCTGAGTATTGTTTGGCTAAATTCATATTTCTATATTTATATTCTCTTTTTTCATTTTATTCTTATTTGTGTCTTTACTCACTTTTTTGTACTTGTACATATGTGAGCTGCTGTAACGTGAATTTCTCTGGTGTGGGCTCAATAAAGTTCATCTTATCTTGTTTTATCGTGTCTTATCTTGTCTCATCTTATCTTGTGTGGT
>OMNV01008955.1:0-34696 GCA_900303265.1 Brotula barbata
AAGAAAAAAAACGTCCTAGTTGAACAGCAAATGAACAAAGGCAATAAAGCTGGAAAATCTGGAACAAAACTGAAACATTATGTGGGAATTACTGCAGAGATTCCCTAACTTGGAAACTCAGCAAATTAGGGGAAAAATTTGCTAAAACAATAAAATATCAATACCAAAAGTACAAATAATGAAAAATTGGGAATAATTCCACAATATTGGAGTAATTACAACATGGATTTTTAAAATATGTGCAGCATTATAAATAACTTTTTTCTTTAACCTGTCTTCAATTACCAATCAATTTATTTCCACAGAGGTTTAAATACTGCATTCAGCGTTACTCAAACTGAGCAAAGTTTGTCAACACAATTGTTATTAAATTACAACTTTCCTAAGTTTGATTTCTTTTAAGGATTTTTTGTTGTTAATCAGTGAAGTATTGTAAAATCAAATTGCAACACAGAATCTCAATATTTAAATAAATGCAATTCATATTGTACCGCAACTAAATATGGTTATAATATCGTACAAAGAGGTTTCTGGCAATTCAAGAGAGAAAGCTTCCACATCATGATAAATGACCTTTCAACACTCCAATCGATGGAAATGTGGAAGGTTCCGGGTCTGCATGTCTGAGAGAACGACCTGACCCCAGCCTTGTTTCATAGGTTCATCAGCCTTTATGACTGTAAAATAGCTTAAACAGCAACTCAATGAGGTAAAGTGTCAACCAGAGCCTCTATTTATGACAAGAAGGAATATTCTCCCGTTAGAAATGTGTTCTTCAGTGCTAACACATCAAACAGAGCATTCTATTTATTTCTGATGCAAAAAAGTTGAGATTTGCCTGGTTTTGTCTGTCAGAGGGACGTCTAAGACGATAATTACTGATGTGAGAAAAAGACGTGGCTGCTGGTGGACACAAGACCTGCAATACATATTGTAAACCAGTTGTGTTCTTCACCAAAGCAAACACAACCATGTCAGAGCTCGCGTGCGTCTCCATGCCGGGATCAGGTAACCCACTGACCACAGCATGGAACGAGGTGAGACACAAAGTGCTTTCAAGCTGTCCATCTGTCAGTCTGTGCTGTCAGAAACGTAGACAAGAAAGCCAAAGGAGAGATTAAATCAAGTACAATAAATAAAATAAAATCACCTCTTTCCACAAAAAAAAAAAAATCAAAGAAATAAAGAAGTCATTAGAAGAAGAGGAACCACACTAAATTACTATCTAAGATTTAATCAGGGAAGCATGATGCTCTAGACTCGTACAAACATACAACTTGTTTTGTTCAGTGGACAGGGTTTGACACAAAACTAAAACACAATAAATACTCTTTCTGAGGAACAAAAGATAAGGTTTGTCTCTGTATCAGCTAAAAGGACACCAAGTAAAAAAAGGCAGGTCCGTCTGGCAGACTCGCTCAGAAGGGGACAGGACGACCCTTTGGGAAAATGAAAGGAAAAATAACCATCCGTCGGTGGTGGCAGCCCTTCCCCCTTCACACTTATGGCACTACAGCAATTCCACATCCACATTTTATTCTCTGGTACTCTTTTCTTTTCATCTTTTAATTCTTTGTGTACTTTTTTGTTTACCCTGAACACACACTGCCCCCTAGCGGTACCTACTCAACACAGCTGGATTTCTTTTTTCTTCTACTGTTTGTCCAAGATTTTCACGTTTGTTCATTTCTTTTTGTTTGTTTTTTAAAATTTTTTGTCAGCATAAAGTGCAACAGTGCTTTTGTTCTCTCCTCTGGCCACCTCCTGTTACCCCTCATCACCTCCACGGGTCATGGGTTAGCAGGATCAGGGTCAGGGTTCAAGCTGGTCTCGCTGGTCACACTGGTGGCGCTAGCAACGCTCGGCTCCTCCTCTATCTCCTCCTCCTCCTCCTCCTCATCTTCTTCCGTCACTTCTCCCACGTCCAGCACCTCCACCTCTTCGTCGTCATCGTCTTCTTCATCCAGACCTTCTTCCAGCAAATCCCCCACGGCCGCCTCCTCTTCCTCTGTTGCCTCGTCTCCTTCTCCAACTTTCTGCTGGTCCTTCTTCTCCTCCCTATTGTCCTCCTCCCTCTCTCTCTGGTGGTAGAGGGCGGTCAAGACCGGTTTGACCAGGCCCTCCTCGTATACTCTCAGGATGGCCTCACACACAAAGCGGTACTGGCTCTGATAGAGATACAGAGAGGGAAAGAAAAAAAGAGAGAAAGGTTGAAACAACAGACAGAAAGAGAGACAGACGGAGTCGGACGGACGGACAGAGAGAGAGAGAGCGCAAAAAACACAGAGAGAGAGACAACGGTAATGTTCAGCTGAGGGTGTAAAGCTGGCAGACAGATGTTAAAAGTCGACGTACAGGAGTCTGGATCATCATGGCTCTCTGGTCTCTCATGGTCCTGACAACATCCAGGGGGTAAACGGGCTGACCACACTCCATCAGACACAACGCTGTCTCCATGGTGATTAGCACCCCTGTCCGACCAATCCCTGCACTAAAAAAGCAGCAAGGACAGAACATGAGCTTTACTGTACAATTCTTCGGTTCTGTCAACAAAACTAGCTGAGAAGAATGTGGATTTCTGGTACCACACTGGTTATCAAGGTGTGAAAAATGAAATTATACTAATCAGCTAAAAGGTGTGTGAGTTTTTAAAACAGTAAAAACTACAAAATTATTGAAACTGTTGAGGACATCATCACAACAAACCCTGCTAGGGATCTTTTTGTTGTTGTCCTTATCATTTATACTGCACGTATCTGTTTCTGATGCTGCTTTGTTGCTGTGTGAGCACCATGTTCAAACACATGTAGACCCGGTGTCCCATACCTGCAGTGCACCACCATGGGCTGGTCCTGTCCTGCCCGTTTTGTCCGTACCAGAGCCACAAAGTCCAGGAAATCAGTGGAGTCGTCTGGAACGCCGTGGTCTGGCCAGGCCAGGTACTGGATCTGGGTCAGCTCTCTCTGCTGCTCACTCTTTAAAAACAAACACAAGAGGGAGATGAGGAAATGAACAACTGTGTGACACATTTAAATGTAGGGATACATATCGTGACATCTTTAGGAAGCATCGATTGCCTGATGTCTTAATGGTCATAATTGGTCATTGGTCCTATTCCTGATTTTATAAACCAACAAATGCTGGTGACAACATTAATCATCATTTCCCCTGTTATAATCCAGTCAGTTGAGTATTTTTAGGGGAAAGGAAAACGGACAAATAGGACAGTGCACTAACAAAATATGTTCTCATATTCAATAATCAGGCCACTAAATGCAGAACGTCGAATGCAACCTACTGACCACTGCTTCATGTATGACTCAGAGCCCTTGTGTTCCTCTTTAACATTCCCTTGCTGCGTCACCATGGCAACACATCTATCTCCATGGAAACCATCACAGGCAGAGGAGAATGCTAATTGCCTCTTCCTAGAGCTGTATGCTTTAAAGGTCACATGGGAAACATTCAGAGATGTAACCAGGGTGACATAGAAAAAGAAGAGGAACTGGATCCTCAGCGTCCGGGCGACTGTTTTAGAATTAGCCTTAGCACTCACTTTTGACGCGATACTTCCTACCAAACTTTTTATCTCGATTAACTCTTGATTTAATCCATGGGAGGTTTAAAAGAGCATTGTGAAATGTCTTGATATCATAATTGCGAGCGTCATCATTCTGGTTTTCTTTATCTGAAAGTGCAGGTTCGGTCAAAGGCAGTAGAGCCACTAGATGGCAGCACTGAGAGCGGGGGACACGTGATGTGTTTAGAACTGGAGTTTGTAGCTACGCAGATCCTTGCATGATATCTAGACAAATTGAGTGATTACTGTAAAAAAAAAAAACGCACCACCACGAGGGAGAATTATTTCACGTTGTTGGGTCTGCCTCTGGACAAATTTATCCTGGATGTTTTTTTTGATTTTATTCATTTAATCCACTTTTCTGAGTTCCACAGGATCATTCACTCACTTATAGCCTAGACTGTGTCATGCCCCACTCCATCTGCCTGACGTTGGAAGGACTCTTGCTAACTAATTGAACAAGGCTCATTTACACCAAATAGCCATGACTTAATATAACTTATTGTGTTAGAAAATGCTCGGGATTGCTGAGTAAAGCTTGGTACATGAGAAAATATAATGGTTTGGTTTTTTTTGCACGTTTGGCACGCTCTGTGGTTTCTCTGTTTGAGCAGTGTAACTGACTGGGGTGGTTAGGTCGTCATGGCAACCAGATCCCAATACATGGTCCGCATGCAGTAGCGGGAGCCAGAAAAAGAACAGCCCACACTGGTCACTATGGCAACAGTCCTTCTCGAGCTTGCAACGGCTCATCCTCGCTCAGACACAGGTCCCGCTCTTTCCCTCTTGTGTTTCTGCTCATCACACATAAGAGTCCCATCCAAACTCTATCTGTCTATGTCATCTATCCTGACTCGTCGTCATCCATTAGACGTCCTTTGTGTGTGTGTGTGTCTGTGTGTGTGTGTGTAACTGAGGATGTAGGTGAGTTTGAGCGAGCATGTGTGTGGGTTAAAGATACATCACAGCCTGGCCACCTGTGTGTGCATGAGGGTCATCTCCCGGACCAGGAAGGCGGAGTTGCCCTCTTCAGTGTGGCACGTTACTGTGAAGTCTCCGTAGGTGGCGCTGTTGTCCGGGTTGGGCCAGTATTGGTGGCACTTCACCTGTGAACACAGACAAAAACATTACATGTATACATTCCATTTTTGCAATTTTTTTGTCTTCTTGGTCATTTGTCAATAGCCGGAATTGACTGATTGTGATATGACTGATACATCTACTAAAAAATCCATTCTTTGAACAATACTAATACATACCCGGCCTCTCTCCACCTGTGTAGTCAGCATGACCACCATGGAGGAGCCCTGCTCCCAGGTCATCTGCCAAAAGTCTGGACAGGTGATGGGCAGCGGACCCTGGCACGCTATGTAGCGATTTATCAGACTGGAGGCCGGAATCTCCATCTACAGAGAGATTGAAAGTTGTGTATATATGATATTGGAAAGAAGTCACATTACTGCATTATACTACAAATATTTGTGCTATGACTGCGATAACATGCCGATATTTATGAAGCAAAAAAGCAAAATAAACGCCCGTGCCACATGAAGCTCATTAGTGTCTACCAATAAAATCTGTCCTTAAAAGCTCAAGCAGCAGTCAGCAGTTCACATTCTGGTAAATTCTAATAAACTCAACCTCTAAAGTAGAACAAACAAGAGAAGACAAGACTTTTGTTTATTTGAATCACTTCATTCTTCCACCTCACTTAATTTCCTGCAGCTTCTCACAGACACCACAGTGCAACACGGCTCAGTAGCCTGTCATTCTGTGTGTAGTGTAGAAAACCAGCAGTGGAATGCGGATGCACACTGTGTTGGATCCTTGCAATGTGCAAAAATGTGCTGTTGATATGGGCATTGCACATTGTTCAGGCCTTTTGTGTATTCATCTACATGAGGGTACTGAACAGCAGGACATTTCAAGCCCATTTGAGAGAACCATTCAATTCAGAAGGCTTTTTTACACCTTCCCCTCTCTCTTACAATCCAAAGGTTGTGCCCTCTTTGTTTAACTTTCTTTTGGAAAAGATAAAAACACTTAACATTTAAATTTCCAAAAATCAATGCACGCCCAAACCATTTTTACAAAGCCTGACATTAACTGTAAGCACTCATTATGTTACTGACCTGTAAAGTAGACATGAATTAATATACCAATTGTTTAGGTGGTAGAGGCAGAACGATAAAAAGGAACTAGACAGGTGGAAGAGACTCACATTGATGTAATTTGCATTGATGTAGTCATCTGTGCTTTTCAGAATGACCCGCGTGGCATCGTCTGAGGGACGGAGAGAAAAGAGAGAAAAGTCCACAGAGAAGAGAAGACGATGAAGAGGAGTGAAGATGACAGGGAGAGTGAGGTCAGGGACAAATATTTAATTTCAGTGCATATTTAATCCGAAAAGTCAATACAAATGTCATGTTTTATTCAGTCACATACAGGGAGAGATGTCTCTGTAGCGGTTTTTGGAAACATTTTGAGGTAATTTGGCACACAGCATGGTCATCCCTGGCCTCTTCCTGTACAGTTGCTGTAAGAAAAGCAACACAAATTAAAGATTACAAGCAGAAGAGAGACATCATTATCCTATGCAATCTTAATATGACAGCATTAAAATATGAGAAACAGAAAAGCTGGTTTCTTCACATCAAACTGTGCCAGAATGGCTCCACTGGCCAGGCCTTCCTTTAGTGCAACCATGGAGTCCCTCAAAGCATGCTGGTCTATGTGTGTTGGGTCCTGAGGGGACTTCTCTGGGATGTACTGAAAATCTGGCTCCGAGTCCACCTTCTCTTCCACCACGTCGTAGATGGCTGAATGATACAAGTCAAAGGAGGCGATCATATATCGTTTAAGTGTAAAAAAAAAACTTGGTCTTTTAAGTCCTGATTGTTGCACATTTATCAAAGTGTAAATACTTGTATAATATCAATGATAGAACAAGGTAAATATATATATATATATATACACACAGTATATCAGTGCACTGATGCAATATATACATGTTGATGTAAGACTGGATAGAATGCATTAATCCCTCTTTGGCCTATTTAAATACCAAGAATTTCAACGTTTCATCATCTTACAGCACACTCCTCCCCCATTTCTGCGCCTGATTAAAGTAAAGGCTTTGGCTGTGCGTGATGTACACGGTGACACACTGAGATGTACAGAAAGCATGATGTGTAACACTGTGTCCAGTCATTAAAACCCACGGGAACAGTCAGAGGCTGTTGGTGCCCTTCACTTATAGCAGAAATATTCTAATTACAAGATAAAGGACTGTAAGCACCAGCCCAACGCACACAGACACACACATGCTGTGATGGTGAGCGATACTGTGTGGTTCCAGTCAAGTTCTGTTTAATCTACACATTGATTAAAAAGTCAACATAAACAGTACACCCTTTTCATTGAAATGAAGTTTCAAAAGCCATCCTAAACATGACATATTGTGACATAATGTCCTACTCCGAAATAGTGAATTCCAAAATTCCATTTCGCCTTTTTTCTGTTACCTTAAATGCACCGTTCAGATTAGTAACCGGGTACTCCAATCAAATCAAATTAGGGACATCATAATGATGAAGGTGTATATTTAAGTGCTAAAAACCCCTTTCAGTAAATCCCCACAAAATACTTCTTTTTGGGAGCTTCCCCAGCCTGGCGACAGACACCGCTGAAGTATAGCTGATCAATGAAGATAGTTTTGTCTGAGTAATGATGGATGGATGATGGATGGTGTCTCTGGGCAGCAAGGCTTGAACGGCCTCACTCATTTAAAACTACCTTGTGATGTACTGTGGCATCTTCTCGCTCACTCCCCTCGCTGACTCTACCCGAATAAAAGCGGACGGGTCATAAAATTGGAAGTGAATGAATCAGTGTGGGATTCAGTGTGAGTGTGGAAGGTGTGAACAAGTTAGTGACAAACTTGAGTGTATTAGGGAGGTGCTAAATGCGACACTGGGTCGTGACAAACCGTTTAGATTTGAATGGCTGGCTCACCAGGTAAAGAGCATACCGCAGTGATGCGGGTTCGAATCCGACCTGTACCCTTTGCTGCATGTCATCCTCTCTCTCTTTGCCCTGTTCTTCCTGTCTGTCCCTCTACTATATCTATCATAGTAAAGCAGAAACGCCAAAAAGAGAGCTCTGAATGACTGTAGAAATGGAAATACATCTTTTGGATTAACACTGGCACCATAACAAACACATTCTGTGTAATTGAGAACATAATTGGCTTAGCAAACACAAAAAACATGACACCTAACGGGCATTCGCTGATGTCACAGCTTACCGTTGGGTCTGACCAACAGGATGAGCTCCCCCGAGTGGCTCTCACAGCTTGCCTTAATGAACATGACCACCTGGTCGTGGGTGTGGTCAGAGATGTCACGTCCATTAATTAAGACCACCTGGTCCCCCTCGTTAAGGCGAGGCACACACAGATCCGCCTATATGGGGGAGAGAGAGAAATAGAGACTATAACAGAGCGCATGTTTTATCAAAGTGTAAATCTCCTGTCTTCAGACTTGTATTATTATTATTTTTAGCCTAGTTTCTATTTTTATTTTCTTGTTTTGGACGTTATTCATATTCTGCACGTGGAACTTGTCAACTTACCGAGGTTCCTGGGGCCACTCGAGACACAATAATGGGCATCTTCTGGTCAGCTCCACCCTGAAGGCACACAGACACAAACCAATTAAAGAAAATGAAATTTATTTCCTTTTCTTTTTTCGGTAGATGGAAATGATGGAAAAAATTGTTTACTTGTCAGATACTAAGAAATGTGCCCATAATTCTTAAAATTCTATGATAAAATCAGTAGTTTAGATGAGATGTGAGGAGGTCAAAGATGAACATTTATATTAGAATTATGTCTTGGTAATATTCTCAATGCTTGTCATCAACAAAGGAGATAAAAAGAGGATGATGGTTTTATTATGAAATTGTCTCCCTCTCACCTTGACGTTAAAGCCAAAACGCCCATGCTCGTCCGGTCTCATCTTGATCAGGACCAGATTATCGTGAGGGACTACTCCATTTAGCTGGTGGAGGAAAAAACGACAGTCACTGCACATGTCAGGATTCATTCTGCTGTTTGTTAGGGTGGCTCAGTACATCTGGGCACTGACAGAGTTAAAACAGGTTTTTAATTGGTGGAGATACTGTATATTATGTGGCTATGTGAGAGAGGAAGGGGAAAAAAAGCCAGTTACTGCAATTATAGTTATAACTGCGACAGCGATGCTTATTACAACACGGTTGTGCTAATGAGGCTTTGTCCAAGCCCAAAGCCACTCCACCACCAAGGCATGGGATGCAGTGTCCTTAAGGCACCCTTCTGCAGATGACCGGGCGATTTCCCCAGAAGGCACAATGCATAGTTAGTACACGCTACCCCTCTTGGATCAATGCTTCACGGTGCCTGGCTAACATGCGGGAGTTATTGGTGTGGGGGAGATTTTTTTAATTTATTTTTTATTGGTACAATTTGACATCACAATGAAGAGATAAACTTCAACTAGAAAGGTGATGTAAGGGCTTTAAAGGACAGACACAATGTAGAAAAACATAGAAACAAGAGGATTGGATGTAATCTTGTTTTGTATTTGTTGTTAATTTGTTGCGTGTTGATTCAGTGCATGCTGATGGAAGATGTATCTGTGCGTGAGTGGATGGGTGGGGAGGGGTCAGATCTTATATAAAACAAAATAAAGCATGTATTCATGAAATACAGAGTTAAACAACTGACTGGCAAATGTTGCATAATGAAGACAACATAAAATGAACCTAGGGCGCACGTTTCCAAGCACCGTGTAATACTTGTTCTTATGTTATGTTCCCACACTGACCGTGGTTCTGTCAGTGTTGACGGGAACGTCATACATCTCGTTGACGTGGTTGTCCAGCAGGCTCTGCTGCGAGTGGGCCTGGATGATTTGGCTCAAGGTCTTTCTGCTCAGCTGCTTGGGAGGCAGAGCTGGGGGCTGGCCATCAACCCCCTCTGGAGACCTGAGGGGGGTGGATGGGGAAGGGGGAGGGAGAGAGAGAGAGAGAGAGAGAGAGAGAGAGAGAGGGCAGGGATTTAGCTGATCACATTTAAATACTATATGTTTAGAGTGACAATAACCATACTCACAAATTATAATTCAATTACTAGTGGGGAGGGGTGGGGGTCAAGATTACTGGGTACACCACTCCCTAATATGGATGGTAGGGGACAGACAAGTAGAATACGTTTCCATGAATACACACACACCTTTTCCACATGCACAAACCGACAGTTAAAGACAAAAGCATAGCCAATGGTGGAACTGAGGGTGTTCCTGTGGGGTGAGAAAGATGGAGAGAGACAGATAAAGGAGCTTGAGAGAAAGAGATTGAAGACTGAGAAGCTTAATGGCACTGTGTGAGTCACAACGCATTAACCTCAATACAAGCCAGCATGAAGAACGTGTCTCCCATCATCCATACTATACAAGCCGGTGTGTCTGAGAGTAGATGCTGATGCAACACAGTCAGTCAGGTGAGGCTTTCAGTACCATCACGGCTCGCTCTCAGGGGGGGTAAAAGCTTGTAAAAGTCTTCACACGCTATGTGCGTATTTCAGCGTGTGTGTATGAGGGTGAGCTAAGACAGGGAGGAGAGGCAGCATCAGTCAAAGCACATCCTCTTTGTTTGGGCTGCAACCACTGGTGCCGTTTTGTGCCTTAAACACACACGCACGCACACCCACACATAAAGTGCGATTTATTATGGGTCAAAACAAGGTCGGGCTTTCAGAAAGAGGTCAGTGCACAGCAGGCCTGAGCTGTTTGATCTACTTTACACTGCTCATCCTACTGCATTCATGCAGGATTTCCACTGCTCCTCATCAAAGGAGTGAAATGGATAGAGAACATATAAAAAGAGAAAAAAAAAGAAGCCAATCATGACATCGTACCTCACAATGTGCTAGACACAGGTATGGGATAAAACCGAAACAGAATGTATGGCCAACGAGTATTTTACACCACAAAAACGAACACTCTAGCCCTGTCCCGTTCAAAGTCAGGCTGATAGTCAGGTTGGGTTAAATGCAGAGAAATAATAGAGAAATAATTTCCCCTCTGAGATCAATAAAGTGCTGTTCTTTCTTTCTGTCTCTCTATTGTGTGTGCATAGTGCAGGTTTGATCAGTAGAGCCACAATAGAGCATAATTTAACATGACGATTAGTGACACATGATGTGTTGGCAAACTGAAACTAAGCCTCGTTGCCACCTTGCAGGGCGGGGCTCCTCCACGGAAGTGTCAAGAAAGTGCTTTGTATAACTGAATAAAACGGCACTGCATCAAGAAAGCAGCAATTCTCAGCGTACAACTTTCTGCCGTAATGATTACTTTTAACTTCAATTGACTTTCATTTTCATCCACGTTTCCAGGTCGATGCCACTCACACCATGTGGGGGTGGGGCTTTGTTTCACGCCGAGTAACCTGGTGGAACCCACAGAGGGTAAAGAAATCCTTGGTGCTGGGTACAATGTTTCTGTGCTAGGAACATTTCATGAATCCATCTTGGCTGTTGTTTTATTATTCACACGGTAATCTTCATTGTGGCAAACAATGAGGCTGCTCATGACGGCCAACATCATCCGATCAGAATCGGCCAAAAATGTAGTTCAGCACGTAGAGATTTAGAAACAAAGTGCAAATCTCACTTGAAGCTTTGGCTGAAGCAGCATTAGATTACCAGATATTTTACAATGTGGATGAAGCATAACCGCACACACATATAGGGATTCCCAGTTTAGCCCTGCCGTACACGCTCTCAGCCCTGCTACGCGCCATAAACACATTTTACGGTCTGTTTTTCAAAGGGTTCATCTTTCCATTTAGCCCAGCTAAGTGACACTGGGAGAGGGTGTGAACTGTTTGGAGAAGCCACAGCGGCACAGTCAGACCATTTAAAAGCAGTCCCAGCAGCAGAGCCAGACAGAGTGGCACTGCTGCTGACGAGTTCAATTAAAACTAACAAATTAAGAGGCCGCTGTAAATTGGAAGGGTGTGTTATTTATGATGGAGGGCTTTCTTTCCCCCTTTGAACAGTGGTGTCTACTGCACTGCCACTGTGAAAAGCTTTTAAAGACAGAGAAATGTGAACAAGATGTACATCAGAGACAGTGAAGGAAAGCTGCTGTAATTGTGAGAAATAAGCTCCTGCACACTCAGCCTGACAACAGGTTGTTTACCCAAAACGCTTCATACAAAGTCTGTCCCAGCCACCACCGCAGACGGCATCCTATCGTGCTCCTCCAGACATTTTCATTTTTACAACCGAGCAGCGTTTCGCTGACACAGAGGGAACAGCACATGGAACGTTGATGTTACTGTCACTGTGTTGTGCCATTTTCCACCATGTGGTTTCTGTTCAATTACCCATACGCCCACTGTGCATACAGAAGTGGTCAGACTTACGGGGTTGAGTCCAAGCTGATGCTGTTAGCCTGAGTGGACGACGCAGACTTGTGATTGGAGGAGGAGAAGACTGGTAGGCTGGGTGAAGCGTGGATCACATGATCAACCAGGTGGCCGACGGATGACGGGCGTATCCGCGTGCCCTCTTGCACAAATAACGAGTTTCTGCCGCGCACACAACACAGTATTACATTAAACGTTACATTTTAAATTGCCGGACTATTGACAAAATTATGTGCAGTTGAAATAATATTTAATTGGCTAATAGTTAATAACTAATTTCACTTTTGCATTTTAACAAAATAAATACTGAAATCTAATGAAACATTCTTACAGCATCTCAATAGGCTAATTTAGACCGCATTGCATTCAAAGTAAACTAACCACCAGAATTTCCTGAAATGAGACTAAATGCTATGTGCCCATTCGACTCACTGGTTGGGCGTCCCAGGTGGGGAGCGAGTGGGCAGGCTCTGGGTCTCCAGTCTCTCATCTGATAGGCTGTTCCGGCTGACTGACTCCCAATCAGTTCCGCCGACCAACTTTCTGGCCAATGGCTTACTGGGAGATCTGCTCAGACCGAGAAATTCATTAGTTACATGATCCAACTGGACGTGAAATTTATTCGGGTCAGCTCATCTAGTGTTTAACCTCAGACGCTTGTTACTCCCGGTCATTACCTGGCAAACACTCGGTCCTTGATGCCTTTCTCCTTTCCATATTGTACAGACTGCACCTCTGTGCGCCCACTATAGCCATGAACAGAAGAAAATGGTCAGAATGGATTATAACACCACCATAGACGAGTAAACCTAGACAAAAATGTGTTCCTCTTACAAAACATGTTTTGTTCATGGTCCCATGTGTCAGTAGGTAAATGTGTTTGGAAAGAATGGACCCGGGCCATTATGGGGCATGAAACCCACAACCTTCTTGCTGTGAGGCATTATTGCTAACAAAGAGAAGAAAGACTTAATTGCTTTATTTGCCACGAGCGACTTCCTTTTTCCCCCAAATCATTTATCTAGATTTTGACTAAACTGCTCCTGTTGGCAGCCTATCTTGTAATACATATACATGACTTTTTTTAAACTTGGATTGGTCTATTACTTTTGAAGAAATTGAGAAAAAAAACCACTGAAATACACCTAAAAGATTCCTGGATCAAACCCCGGATGGGGACCAAAATTTAATGGTTTCCCCTCTAAGCCAGGTCCCATCTTTCCACCACCTTCAGTCAAAATTTCTGAGTTGTGTCACAAGCTTCTGAAGGACAACAAGAGCTATTTTATCCTAACTGGAATGTCACTAGATAACACACTCACACACACACACACACTTTGAAGGCAAACATCAGAGGAGCACCTCCTCTTAAATGCTTCAAGGCTCAGCTGGATTGCATCACTGCTGCTCAATAATGCATCACAAGAACTCCTAATTTCCATTTCACCTCTCACTCACAATTCGGGGAAAAAAATAAGTTGTCACAACTCATGCCAGAATACAGTAAGAGGTGTGTCATCTTAAAAGTTGTCTTATTTTGCTATTTCAGTTCCCTTCACATTAAAAAAGAAGGAAAAGTGTTTTAGGATAGCACACATGCCTGCACAATGTAAATACACACACATTCCAGTAAAACTAAAAGAATGGGTGCGACATTTGGCACTTAAAAATTTACTACAATCCCCATGTTGAACCTCTTTGTGTAAGTTATGTGTGCGTGTCCTCTCACCAGTATCTGAACTTGGAGCCTAGGGTGAAGTAGTGAGCAAAGAAGTTCTTCTGTGGAGGGATGGGCCGCTCTAGCCTAAAGAAGGTGTGGTGCTCCACACACGCCTTCCACAGGTTCTTACAGGCCCGATAGTTCACCATGTTGAAACCCAAAAGTGTCTCCCGGGTCTCATTCTGTAACAAGGATGCAGATCACAATGATTAAATGAATCCTCAGATTCCTGGATCATTTCCCTGTTGATCAATTTAACACCTTCACTAAGCTGTGGACATGTGTAAAATGAATGGTAATTTTCAATTGAGTTCAATATGCGCTTCAGTTTGGAATTCAGACGTGGAATGGTCAAATCTATGGGGAACTAGTCCTACATTTTATGGGTATTCAATTCAGAGTAAACCTGCAATCTATCACGAGGTTCACACACTGTAAAATGAGGATGCTTTCATACAGCAATAAATTCATACAAAGTGCAGTTAACCTTTGCCTTTAAAACAGCACCAATTCTCTGACGTACACTTGTGCAGTTTTTAAGATACTCGGCAGGCAGGCTACTCCAGGAATCTTGGAGAACTTGACACAATTCTTCTAGGGATTTTGGCTGTCTCAATTGCTTCTGTCTCTACATGTAATCCCAGTCTGACTCGATGATGTTTAGATCATTCTACTCAAGAAAGCCTCAGCCAACCCTCGACCGTCTTACTGTGAGGCAACAGATCTAAGCAATGAGCCAAAGCGTCGACCACAACGTGAGGGATTTAGTCAAGAGCTGATTGCAAATGTTTCATTTTAATTTACGTTGACATTTAGACTTAAATTATAAGTTTAGACTCACCTATAAACTATAAGTTTTTTGTGTATTTTAACAAAGCCCAGGACAGATTCACCAGGGCACACACGCACAATCTTAAATGGTGGTTGAGAGATGTGGTTAGGAAGTGTGGTTGTTCATGTGTGCATATCCACCTACCGCCTCTCTTCTGAGCTGGACGAAGAACTGTTTGCACTTGAAAGAGATTTTCACAATTTTCAACCTGGGAAAAGGCAAAGAAGGAAAGGTTGAAGGTTGAAAGGGTTTTTTTTCCCAGTTGAAAAATCCATTTCTATCAGCATTTATGACATTTTCCCTAAAGCAATAAAACAACATTTCCTCAGCACTCATCAAGCGTAAAAACTGGTTTCCCTGGCTTTTCCAGTCAGGTTTTTAAATCTACAAATTTTAAATGCAAATAAAAGAAACATTTGAAGCACCGGGACACAGGGATGATTTTTGATGGCTTTCTGACGTCTACATTCTTATCAAGTGATGAATCCAATAACCTGGTGTAAAACCCCATCCAATTTCCCCAATCATAGCTGAAGGGTATATACATATATAATACATGATGTGTACAGGTATAAGAATGCATGAGTGCTCCCAGTGGTTCAATAATGTTACACACATGGGTGCACACACACACTTCTGCTGATGAACAGTAACATAATCCCTTTATACAGCTCTGTTGCTGCTGTGACTCATTGCTCCTTGCTAAATATATTTTTTAACATACTTACTCACACACACTTCGATGGACACGCACACACACATACTCACACAGTGTGTGTGTGTGTGTGTGTGAGTCATGCCCCATCGAAGTGTGGCTCATTTGTCAGGCTACTGTGGAGAAATAGGAATGAGATGAAAATTTAAATGTCTTTTGTTTCTCTCAGTCTTTTGTCAAATCTTTCCTATGTTAGATATCAGCGTACAACGGCACATGTGGAAATAAGTGTCCTTGCGTGAAAGGAGGACAAGAAGAGAGAAAGACTGAGAAAGAGAAGGATAAAAATGGACTGACGCTGACCATTTCTCTACTGGACAGCTGTTAGGGACACCACCTTTGGGCGTCAAATTTAGCTCAACCACACTCTCACATACACAGCCTGAACCAAATGCATGTAACAGCTGCTGTGTGCAAGTGTGTGTATGGCAGCGCACATGTCTAATGACAGCAAAACATTTGTGGTAAGATGAGTCGCTGTGTGTGTGTTGCTGCACAATAACTCAGAGAATGAAGGGTTAAATGTGCGTCTTTGTACAGGGATTTGACTGGTCGCTACCCCGCCCATGACACATATTATCAGTGAGCCACCCACGGCGCAGCGGAGTTAAGGAGATTTCTAAGAATCAATGCTTTGGAAAGGGAATGAGAGCTGAGATGGAAAGATCAGTGAATGAGAGAAATACAGAGAAAAGAAGAGCGAGCCTGTAATATTTCCAGGAAATCTCGTTCGACGCCAAACCCTCCCTCAGGAAAATCTGATGAAACTGCCACCACGATTCCACAGACAGACAAACTGTGGTTTACACATTGATATGCCATGTCAATAATCACTATGTGAGAGGTTACCAAAATATTACACACTGCATGTCTCAGCAAAAGGCTGCCTGGAAGAGGATCAAGTGGTGCTAGACTGATGGATAGAGAGGAGGATTTGTTGCCAGTTTGGGTCCCCAGATCAGGGAACATGTGGCTGGGGCGTGCAATGAGAACAATTACACTGAAATTGTAAAAAGCAACGCCCTGAATAATAAAACACTATGTATGTCAGTGCGACTTGAATGATTTCTCATCCGGAACGATCCACCTGAGAGCTTAGTAGTTATGATGAAATTTGCTGTGTATAATCATGATCAAGGACGAATCTCACTGTGGAACTCTTTACTCTCATATCAGATTTCAAGTTGGCACACAGGGTACAATATTTCAGCATATACTAGATAAAAGCTGCAATATTTATTGTGAGTTATCCTTCCCCTTTCCATTGAACACAAAACTGTTCACTGACGTCAGGATAAACGTCACATTAGTTGTCTCACTAGTGGTATGGAATATCTAAATTGGATACTTTTTGTTGTTTGCAATTTTTTGGCGTACAGTAACCTGTATTTGTTGTTCAAATTAGCTTCACTGTGATTGCAAAAAAAAAAGGTTCAGAAAAGTGTGTGAATATGTAGCCACAAAATCTGAATTCATAACAGAATAACATAAAAAGCTCAACACTGATATTTCACAATCTTCCATAACTTGAGTTAGTCTTTATTATTGATCTGTCCAGAGCTAAATTTAACTCAAGTTTCCACAGTCAACCGAGACAGCAATGTGAAGAGACACCTGTGCACTCCATTTCCTGTCACACGCGTGAGTGGCATCTTTTAAATGTGCAGCAGCTGAATCTTAGTTACAGCACTTAATTGAAATTACCACAACTGCAACTGTGATGCAAAGGTAATTTGAATTAAGTTAGAAAATATTAGTAAATACAAAACTGAAGAAAACTGCAGCTATAAATGATGTAGCCTCCCTGCTGGTAATTTTCAGAGAGTTTAGTAAATATGCCCATCAGTCTTATTCGGCTTATTCAGCGGCTCTGGCACCGTTCCGACTGCTGCTTCCACCCATTTCCGTGCTCTGTATTTGTAGCCACCAGAGTCAAGCATGCCATGTTTCTGGAGACACACTGTGAGCTGATCTTTTAGTCTGACAATCTTAAATGTTTAAAAATATCCTGTAGCCCGAGTCAGACTTAATCTCCAGTCTTCCATCGCCCCACTTCTTGCTGTGTGCACTTAGTCTGACCCTGCGTCTTTGCGTGTATGTTTATCTGTCACTCACCATGGGAAGTAGTTGATTCGTACCCTGTTCTTGTAAACCACAATGCCGGCTGACATGACCCCAATGAGAATCTCTGTGTTGCTCTGGTCCTGAGAGGGTGGGGAAAAACAATGTTTGTTATGAAGGTGAGACAGTAGAGGCCAGAACACAGACAAAGACACACAGACGGGCAACGTCTCAGCCACAAAACAACACCAGGTTGCTGAAAATAGATGTGTCACCCACTGACTCTGCCTTTAAACAGACAGTGGAGGCTAATGACAAATTGGGATAAACCCACATCGCATGATAGAACACACAGTGAGTCAGGGACTCCTGTCTGATTGCCTAAAACAGGTCATTTGTCTGACCTCCTGTATGTTAAGTGTGGTACTAAAATAGAGTGACAAATAGAGATTTTCATAATTTCTTATTTTCCACACTGACGCTATTTCTACAGTCACTCGCTACAGTAGTGTTGTGCAGAGGTTTTTCTGAACGGCCATGGTAGATGCTCATGAAACGCCCACTTCTGTTCTGTGTGGATATCATCATGTTGTGGAGGTAACAGACCAATCAAAAACAAAGCTTTCAGCCCAGGTAAAGACCTGCAGGTTTGTCTTACTGGATGCGTCTCTACAGGCTGCAACAATGATGTTCAACACATACAGTACTCCTGACTATGTTACGCTACTGGGAGCAGAGATCATGACCATAAGCATAATACTGTACAACTTACTTCAATACTCAGGACAAGCCTCAACTAAGCTTCCTGAGACTAATTAATTCTGGTCTTACATAAAACTGGATGCTGCATGAGTGAAATGAAATCTATTCAATGAGTCAAGCTCTGATATCAGAATTTACTTTAAGAACAGTTTTCTTTGTTAAAATGAGTGAATGAACATAGAAGAAATATGTGCATAACATGTAGTGCTTTGTTTTCTGTGGTCGGGTGGGAAGTGTGACAGGGCAACACTGAGGTCACAGACATATTGACACGTGTTTATCAGGGGACCCTGGCAGAAAATACCACAAAAAAAAACAAAAAAAAACGGATGTACAGCCTGCCACACATAACAGACATGACCACAGACACAAAAACAACCAGACACACTGTGGCCTTATGCAAAACAAGCCTTACCCTTGCATAGTGCAGCTCTACCCCGTAGAGCTCCAGCGTCCGTGCTGTGTTTAGATAATTAAACTCTGACTGAGCAGGAGACAGACCACTGAGAGAGGGGGAGAGCGAGATAAAGATGCAGAGAGAGAGAGTGAGAGTGAGAGAGAGAGAGAGAGAGAGAGAGAGAGAGAGAGATGCAGAGAGATAAAGAAAGAGTGAGCCGTAGGGAGATAAAGAAAACAAAACAGGGACTCAGAGATAAAAGTGTATGAGGGGGAAAGGTCAGATCGAGCAAATGTATGTCTACACATCTCCACCAGATGGTTTCTTGACGTAAAATATTGACATTATATATGTTGATGGCCGACTGTTAGTTTTAGAGCATCAAGCAGTGTCATAATTATTACATAATTATGCGATATAATCTATATAATATAATTAGGCGTATTTCGGCACATACAGCACACTGCGTGCGATGTATGAAATAAAGGCATACTGAGCTTGTTACATAGACGTGTTTCACAAATCACACTGGACATGGATTTCATAAATATTACAGTAGATTATAGGATACATTCATTACATACAGACTATGTCCATTGTTCATTTTACTTGCCACTTACTTACTTTTTCCTGTTCTTTATGCTTTATGCTAAAAAATGCATTTAGATATGCAGAATGCCTCCATGTGTCGACAGATGAAAGTGCACACTTATTGCGCATGCATGTGCGTGTGTGTAACCTTGGCTACCTGTGCTGCTGGTGATGTTTAGCGACCTCTTTGTGGAAGTCTTGGGGAGGGTTGGGGATGAAGCAGTAGTCGGACAGGTACCCTGGAGAATGCTCTGTGTCACTGTAGTCACCCAGCTCGGCTACAGGGAGGGATGGATGGACGACAGGAGGGAGAGGAAGAGATACAAGGAGAATAATAAGATTTTATATGTTCCCAATAACAATAATAATTAAAATGATCATTCTCAGTCAGAGGTGAGACGTTTCGTTGCTCGATTGCTAACAAACCTCATCTCACAGTTAAGATTTGTGAAAATATATTTTTCATAAATCATGACTGCTGCTAATTAAGCTCTGGTGTGAAAAACAATAATGAATCTTCACACGTCAGCTGCAGATTTCTCACAGTCTTCCTCGACACAGGAAGGCGAATACGTCAGTGCTACAAGCTCAGCATAAAACATCATTTAAATTTTATCAGTTCCATCATTTCAATTGCACCAAATTATTTATTAATTTCGGGCCCTCCCCCACTATCTTACATTAAACTAATTTTAAAAAATGTCTCTCTTGTTAAATCTAACCTAACATTTATTTACACTTGAAGAGTGCAAATCACTGTATCATGTAGAAGTTAGCCATTTAATGGATTAATTTATATGGAGGAACAACAATATTTTATAATTCTCCAAATGAGAACTCATACAAGGCAAGCTAAGATTCTTTGACATATGAACAAACCAAGGTCAGCCAGACCTTTTCAGATCACTGTTAACGCTTCTAGAGGGACAAAAGCCGTTAGGTTGTGTGGTTGAGCACCCTTAATAAATGGCAAGTGAACATCCAGATGGAATCAAAGTTGTTCTGACCCTCATCATAAGAACTGTGTAGGCATCTAAATGTGGCGAAAAGAACAAACGATACCCAGCAATCCAGCTGTTAATTAAAGAGGAAGAGAGGAATAACAGCTGGTAACATACACGCGTTCTCACACACTCACACAGCTTTCTAAGCCTCCGAGGGAAGGAGTTTAAAGCCATTATGCTCTCTAACTAGTAGCTGAGGAAAAACGGCTTCAATTTAATCAAGTAGTCTTTCAACAAACCTTAGGGCCTGCAACCTGAATATTTTGACCAAAGAATCAATTCCTGCTGGCCCACCTATTGATGCAGGAGGAAGCTCCACAGAGGAAACACATCGACAATAAATGAATGGAATATTGGAATCGTTCTCAAAATGAAAAAAATACAAATCACAGCAGGACAATTAGGAGATGTTTGGATATTTAGCCATATGCCTGTGGTGCAATTTGGTCCAAACCCAAATGACTTTTACAAATAGTTTGTTCTTTTTCTAATGACAAAGTCCAGAGCATTTATCTCAAAATCCTCATGGTTCCAAATAAACCAAAGGAAAATGTGTATAAAGTAATGTGTGTCATATTCAATAACCATCCAGTTTAAGAATAAATCACGCCTCGAGGCAGAAGGAGAGTGAGCGTATGGGGTGCAACGTATGGAGTCAGTGTGTGTATGTCGTAATTACATAGAACGACTCAGGACAGAGGAGACTAAAAATGCAGGTGGTGCAACATTTTTGTACACATCAACAGCTCACACAAAAAAAACGTTAAAATGACATCACCTCAGAAAAAGGGGGTGCTTTTCTGTTTTCAGACCGTGTTAAACACAAATCTAAAAGTACTCGGCTGGATTATTAATATTTTGCCAGTGTGGGATTTAATGCGATCAGTCCTCACACTTGGGTTGAGCTAACCGAATTAGAGGCATCGCAGCTGCTTCAAGCCGTTTTTTCCAAAAGCAAACATTTATCTTCATGATCGGGGCTGGCACACTAAGTGACAGCGCCATCATGGACCTTGCTATGGAGTATGCGTTTGCTTGGAAGTGTGTGTATGTGTGTAAGCAGTAGAGTGATTATGTTGGTAGGCCAAATCTTTTCTCTGACCTATATAGAGGCAGAAAGTGCCCATGAAATTCTCCACAGAGACAGGGAGAGAAAGAGAGATAAGCAAAAACATATGAATAAAAGTTATGAGAGAGAGAAAGGAAGAGGGAAGGAGAGAGAGAATAAAAATAAGAAGCTACAGACAGACAGACCACTATGTCAGGAGTCATTATTCTGATGACAGAGGGGCTCAGTCAGCAAACCCCAGTCGAAATGCTAAATCACCACACTGGATGAGATTAGCATTACGGCTGAATGTTATTATTACCACAGGCATACGTCTGAAATACACGACTGCAGAGAGGTTTCTTAGGGATGCAAGCAATTAAAAAAAAAACAAAAAAAAACATGTAATTTAATTTAAATAGGTCACCGTTTCAAGAAAAATATTTAAAACTATTACAATTAAACCTCAAGACATAGCAGTACTCTGATTTGATCTTTTTTTGCCAGACTTTTAATCTGTTTCCTGTGTAAAAAATATTCAAATTCATTTTACAACTGCAACATCATCTTCTTTTGGATTTTATGTATAAGGATTGAAAATATGACCGAACTCTTTCATAATGCTGCATCATTTTAGCTACATTTAGGTGGTAACTTTATGATTATAACCGCATTTGAAGAAACACAGAAACGCTGTGAATGTCTATTTGATCTGGATTTAAGCCTCCTAGTTGATAATCATAAGAAATGTGTATATTTCTGCCAGCTGTCTGCAGTGAAAACATTCTCTGGCTTTTTCTGGATCTATAACATTTTCAAAAAAAATCTGCTAGCCTAATGAGAGCATTTGGACAATATTTGTCTAGCACTCAGATACAGTCTCTGCTTCTATCCAACGTTTGACTGATTTTGGACGAGCCCAGGCTCCATAGCAGAACCCACAGTCACACAGAATTATTCTGTCGCTGCTCATGGTGTCAAATATCAGCACACGGCACAGACTAATGGAATCTTGATGGGTTCAGAGCATCAACTATAAATGCACTGGAGCGACCACAGTCATTACATTTAATAGTGTATGTGTGGCTAAAGAGAGACCTAATGAATTGCCTTTCCATTGTTAGAGTGTGTGTATCCAGGGAGCAATACTTACACTGAACAGCATAGGATGCCAGGAGTGCAGCTGTGTTGTGTGGACAGGGCAATCTGGGAAACAGAAGGACGCACGTTCACGCAAAAACAAATGCACGACCACACTCATTTTTCTATCAGTATGATGGCAAAATCCATTTATCAATAGTGGTAGAGCAAAAATAAATCAAGATATTTACAGTTGGTAGGGTGGAGAGCATGTGGCACACAGGTAAAACTGAAGCTAATTCAATGGAAATGTATGGACGGGATGCTCACCTTCCAGTTAAAATGTCCTGCTTGATCTGAAGAAAATATTGGTACCTGCAGGAGAAAGATTAATATGTGTTAGAGTAAGAGACCAGCACAGCACATTTTTTTCAAAAAGCATGATTTGTTTAATTACCTTCATCCTCAATATATTACAAAGCATTTATCAGTAACCAAATCTGCTTTGATACTTAATTAATAATCAATAGACAGCCTTGGATGGAAAGAAATATGAATCATGTTCACTTAACAAATGAAAAGTTCCAGTGATTGTTTGTGACCAGACAGAGGCCACTTATTCAAAAAGGGTCTCACTTGTAATTTTCATCAATTTCAGCTGTTTTACAGCAGGCTTTTGATATTCTGATTTAAAAGAAAAAGAAATCTCAGCCTACTTCACAGACTGTATTGTTGCCAAAAATCATTTTCATCAAGGCCATCATCCAAGTGTGTTCATCCGTGGCTGAGCAAAGGGCAAGGTGTGCCAGACCCCTACCCAAACGGTTGTTGTCCATATACAAAGTATTGATAACACATTGAGTGAGCAAGGGTACAACAGTAGGCTGAGATAAGCACATTGCAGAAGAGGCCTCCCCGTGCCACAGCAGGCTCAGGTGCACACCATATGCTTTCAGAATTGTAGCTTGGAGTGCAGCTTATGTCCTTGTTACAAAGGATGCCATCTCCTACATTGCATTAATGATCCAATATTGGCTAAAATGAAGCAATTAACCTGTTTGTTGTGATTACTTCAAAATCAAATTCTTATTAAATCTTATTTAGTACACGCATTGTAGTTTACTTACTATCAACAGAAAGAAATATAAACAATAAGCTATGGGATTAGCCCTTAAGAAGTGGGTTTACGAACAGAATTTCAGGACTGTAGTAGCAACAGTCAGAGAAAAATTATATCATAATTGAAACGGCTCATCTGAAATTGGATGTTAAAATTATGTTACAAACATTAGTTTGACTTCATTTACTGTTATTGCATCATCCAGCATAACAGTTATAATTACTTTATACATTTAAAACTACAAAGAAAACATCAGATCAGACCACCTATCAGGTAAAGTGTGTTTACCCAGTCAATGTAGTCTTATTTATTTGGTAATTTAGGTCATTTCTGTATTTATCTGTATGTAACTCCCAGGCCTCTTACCGTGTGTATTCTTCCTGAAGTTTACTGGGGTCGGTCACAAAGAATTTGACTCTGAAGCTCAAGTTATGGGGAGACCCTCCTGGTAAACGTAATGGACAACAATTTAAAAGACAAGCAGACATCATGACTGTGTTTGGACAAGTGTAGGTAATATGTCACTTAGATCTGTTGACTTAGTCTGGCAGAAAAAAATGGGAACAAACTTATTTTCATCTTGCCATTACAGTCTCTCAGAAATGGGAACTATGGGTGTAAGTGTCATAAGATCTAAAATGTGGTTATTCATCCAAATACCACAGCAATTATTTTTGGGTTTGTTTTTTTTACACAGTTTTCATTTGGAACAGCTCAAGTCCAGCTCAGTGACTGCTAGAGGACAGTTGATGTCACTTTAGCTACTTTGTAATTGTTGTACGTGCCTCACATCCCATCACTGATTATCAAACATAATCACAGAGTTGAAATAAGGTTTAATCATTGCTTAAGGCAGAGTTAGCATTCAAAATCTTTCCCAGTGAGGACTGGAGACTGTGGACGACTGCTTAGCTGGCACTGAGGTTACTGGTTTGACCTTCCTTTGCTTGGAGAATTTGCCATCTTTCCTGTAAATGGACTGAAGTGGTCGGTCGAGGTTGCATGTGCTTGATTTCACCTACTTTTTAACTGTTTCCTGATGGGCTTGTTGGGATCGAGCCAGCGCTGTAAAATATGGATGAAGACAGACTTAGAGAAACCATAAGGCTTCCACAGCACTACTTCAATAATTCACCATTGGCTACACGCACACATACACACATACCTGTCAGAAATACTCAACCAACGTGCACGGGACAGAAGCACACAGCAAAGAATACACACAGACAGAAATTTACTCTATATAGTTGAATATTTATACAGAGTGGTGATTTGTCTGATTTTACGTGACTGCTTGGAATACAGTGTCTCTATAGAGTCCTCTGAAACGGAATCGCATGCACGCACATACAGGTATGCTTGTATACTTCGTGTAAAGTAATATCCCACTGTCAAAATGGATACGCAGAGCCTTTTGCACTTTGCGTTAAAGTGGATTCTCTTTATCCACGTTATATGGATGACATGACTCTCACTCACACCAAGTATCAACATGCAGTATGTCCTCGTTATTTGGATGCCTACGTCGTGATCGTATCTCAGTAGCCACACTGTTACGCTATTAAAGTTAGTTTGAATTGAGTTACAATATGCCAAAATGTGTAACGCGCATACATGAACAGAAAAAGTTGGTGAAATTGGTGTAGGTCATCCATGAAGTGAGAGGAATAGCATATTTTTATGGTAAAAAAAAAAAACACCTTATTCATCCAAGACTTTTTACAGCTAAAAGTCCTAAAATTGTCATAATCAAGATAACATAACCGTATACGACATTTATCAGACACTGACAAACAGAAATTGAAAATCTTCCTGCACGCTACCACAATCATACAGTAAATACACTGACTGTCAGATACTGACCGGTGCATCAGAGGACTCGTCAGCCAAATGCAGGCCAAAGTAGTCTCTCTCCGTCAGCTCCAGGTGCTTAAAGACGACATCCAACAACACCTGACCATGATCCGACTTCTGCAGTGAGGAAAGACAGCAGAGTTAAGATGTTCTTCAAAGACAGAGTTACCACACAGCAACAATGTTAAAAAACAAAACGTAATGGAAATTTGTATGTTCGTGTTGACCTTAATCTTTGCTTCCAAGTAAAACAAAGTAGAATGGCAAAATGTTATCATTTCCACAGTGAAAGTTGGCTGGAACTAAAAAAATAAAAGTAAAAAGATGACATTTTGTGTGCATGCAGCAATATTTTATGAACTAAAAAGGTGGACAGAGGAACAGTGAGAAGGTGAGTTATAATTTATGAAAGAGTTCATTAATATCACATTTGATGATCTGACTTGGAGAGCGGGAAAGAGGAGAGAGAGGATAAACTGTGAGCCACAAGCCGAGCGCAAATTCACACCTGATCCTGCTGCCACTTTGAGAGGAAGGGAAACGGGAGTGTGAGCGTGTAGCTCCATCACAACTCCCATGGGCGAGAAGACACGCAAACACTGCTTCTCTCCTCCACCCTTCCCCTAGTGACACACTTTACAGCACAGCATGTCTCAGTAAAGTGTGTTTGTGTCTGTGTGTCTGTCTAGGGAATGAACATAATGACAGTTGACATGTTGACATGGAAGCACTGTAGTATCACAGTCTCGCTACTCTGTGTGTGTGTGTGTGTGTTTGTGCTTGACATCTCTGTCCGAACCCGAGCTAAATGCTGGGCGCTGTCAGCGTTCGTGATTTCATGTTTGAGTTAAGCTCAGACGGCCAGATGGGCCCTTGATTCTGACTGGTCAAACAAAAACGGCAAAAAAAAATCCGAAACAAGCCAAAAAGACAGATGTCAGAGCCAGTCGGAAAAAAATGCTACACTTAATGGTTCAGAGTGCCTGATCTTGAGTTCAAACGGCCAAACAAAACCACTGCTGCATTCTGAACCTCACAGATTCTATGAAAACATGGGAGGTTTGGTAGCTCATCCGAGGACAACATTGGGGCTGTATCGTCTTCCTCAGTTTAGTAAAGGGACCCCCTGTTCATTTGGTCCATATGAATGAAAATACTGCACACTGTCCAATTATTCATTCAGCAACAGTGTGTGTTTTTGTGCATAGAAGTAATGACTTTAAGGATGGTTTAAAAAAATAACTTAAGTCCACAATGTCAGGCCAATTCATGCATGATGAACTTTACGTGCTATTCCCTCTGTTCCCTCTGCACAAAACAAAGACTTGAAAAATGTTTTCTGATTTATTTGCATTTGCCTTCAATTGGGTCGCTATCTTACTGACACACTGACTGAATATAAGAAAACGGATTCACGGGCTGATGTTCCATTTAACGGTCTGATACTTCCATGGGACAATAATGGCTGACGATTTAACTGTCGGACTGATATGCAAACGCACTGAGGTCACACAGGCAAAGCTAGAAATGAAGAAGCGTGCAAACCTCTAATCTGACATTTCTTCATGAAAGGCTATTCATAGATACGTGTGAGTGTATGTGTTACTTCCCATTTGCTTTTCGGGTTAGATGTGGGAGCGCTCTGTGGCATTTCTTTAGCTACACTCACAGGAAGCTCGTCACCACTCTTCTAAAAGCATCAGAGCCAACTGTGCTTTTGCTGCCACTGCAGAATCTAACAGCAATTCATTGTTTAAATGAACCAGAGAGCTGTGCACGCAGGCGTGAATGTCCAACCAAACACACACAAAGACACACACACACACACACACACACACACACACACACACAGAACTATCTCTGTTCTTTTACACAACAAACAGCAGCATACTCCATATTGTAGTTCAGAGGCTGAGAAAGAGAGAGAAACACAGAGATGAAGATAGAAAGCGTAGCGAGAGAGCGAGTAAAAAGTCAGAGTCACGAAGACTGAAGAGAAATAGAGAGTGAGCAAGCACGAAAAGAAAAGGAGTGATTGACGATGCGGCTGGCTGAGACAAACACTCTTTGTGTTGATGTTCATTAATCCACTCAGTGAAATAGTGTCTGTGTGCGTGAGAGAGAAAAGAGAGGGAGAGAATGCGATGGAGGCGTAATCAAGAGCACAAGAGCTCGCTTCAGAGACGGGGAGATGCTGAGATATGATTTTCGTACAGTACACATATACTGTATACAAACATCAAATACACAAGACAGACGTGAATCAAAAGTCCCCCTAGGCTACGTTTTTCGTGCCAAGTCAATGTCATAAAACTGGTTTCCTTTTCAAATCTCCTTTAACGGGAAACACGACTGAATATAGCGTGTGTGTGTGCGCGAAAGAATGATGGAAATTCAGGATGGTTTGAGACAGCTTGTCCAGACAGGAACAGAACTTACTAAAGAGTCAAGCTTTACATCTTTCACTTCTGTCTGACATACACACACACACACACACACATGCACACGCACAATGGCCACTAAACTTAATTTGCATTATTACAATTGTGTTACGCATCTCATGTACTACATACACAAAGAGCCACACGCGTGCACAGTGGAAGTGATATGAGGCACACAAATATCCCACACAACCACTTACACAAACACACACACACACACACACACACGACACCCTAACTTATGTTCATCTCCACATAGCAGCACAGTCAAGAGGAAGGGAAGCCAAGTAAGCACAAACACTACGATAGACGCACCCATTCCCCACACACACACACAGCACAAATTGTAAGTGCAGGTCTAATTCACATAATTAATATAACCATCAGGGAAACACAGCAGGCGGAATATTCAGTGTTTCCAGGTTGCTTTTGGGATCCAGCACTAAATATATTCAAACAGCATGACATGAGCTTGGTCATAATTTGAGTGAAGCCACTTCAACAATTACATTTAGTTGCTATGGAATCAACACGCGTACTGAGACAGTCACATTATGTTACAGTTTAAAAATAGTCTAACTTCTAACTCGCTGTATGCCACCCACCCATAAAAACCATTTGCATCCAACCAGTTTTTTGACCATTCTGCATTTTTCCGATGTTTTATTTCTCCTCCTACGATTTTGGGCAAATTGTTGCGAGTTTTTACATGTAGAGTCCTATTTGGACCAAGCTGGATTAAAGTTTTTGTTTATTGGTATTCCTTACTGTGTTGTATAATTGCTCCAAAAAATGCTTACCCTCATGAATGAATTCTCTTGTACCCAAACCTGGCGGATTTTCACCGGGGAAATGGGATGATCGCATTTTACACAGCAACCTGTTAAATTTTAATTGGAGAACTGTAGCACTTTGCCGATTACCCTTCTTATTTTAACCTGTTTCCTCTCTCACATCCTGCACGTATTGTGGTAAAACTTGTCGTTAGCTACAGATAAAATAAGCACACAGACACTAAGTCACTTGCAATGTTGCTTAGATTTTTTTTAAAGTCAAAATAGAAATTTTAACCGTATTAAACTTAAATTCTGTTGAGTCTCCAGCAGAGGCGACTAACTAATAAAACTGACTCAAACACCAAAGCACAGACATTAGGGACTTGACTGCTCCCCTGAGTGCATTTCGTACCATTGATTACCAAGTACCACTCGCAGACAGCTGAATGTTAATGTGGTGTATAGTGGTTGCTATGGTTACCGCTGCATTTGCCTCTGCATTTGTCAGACTTTGCTTTGTGCTGAATACATCCTGACTCCGATCCAGCTCTCTCATTGGGCAGACAGACGGGTTGCGAGTGGGCGGGGCTTTTTACCTGCTCGTCATGTGTAGAGAGATTCAGCTTTACGTCTTTACATTTGCTATGTAGCAATGGTTTGTAATGCTAACACCGTTATCATTATGTTGTCACAAGTTTCAAGCAAACTACATCAAGGTCTGCTGCTAATTGCACATCTTGACACGTCTTGAATTGAAAGCATCGTTGTGTGCATCCGTTCCCATGACAATAAACCACCCCTTCTGGATTTTCCCGCCTCACTAGACTTTAGGCCAGTCGGCCAGGGAGAGGATCAATAGAAGTATTGTTGCTCCCAGGGTGGCTTTTCTTTCCAGGAAGTTAGTGCTGCTGCCGGGGGCTGATCAATGACACTGACAGAGACTTACTCATTCATTCAGAAAGGCGGGGTGAGGGCTTTGGAGTGGGATGAAGAGAAGTTGAAAGGGACCGCAACGTACAGAGAGAGATGCAAGAGAGGAAACAATGTTGATCTTTTAATAACGGAAAGCTGCAAAATTAGTTGCATATATAATCACTTGTATAATATTTCATGATATATTATAATAATACTTTAATATTTAATGCAGGATCGGCTGCAGCAGACCTTTATATCCGAAAGAAAGATGACAACGAAAATGGCAAGAAACAAGACGATTGTAACGATAATTTTTTTCCGAGCAGAATTTTTCTTTTAATAGACACCAGATTAGGGGTAAAAATGAGAAGTGAGAATTAGTTCCTGTTAAGTTTTCCTTCTTGCAACTTCTATACACCAGACAAAACTGTTGAGGGTGGCTATTCTCCTAAACTCCCCTAAGCCATTACGCATGCTGGGTATTATGACTTACTGGGCAAAGTCGTTCAGTATCTGGACTTAAAGAACAAAGTTCAGGACTTGTTTTCATATTCTACTGATGCCCTTTCTTGAATCGGGGCCTTTGCATAAATACGCAAAATGCTCTGCTGCACTGTCGAAGCTATTTATTGTCTATATTTTTCAAGACGCTGCGTATGTGTATGCTCCGTGTACGCCTTGTGCAAAACTCAACATGGTTGCAAGTCCAATCAGACGATGCAAACAGGCAGCTTCCATGTTTCACGAGGAAGACTGGAGAGGAACGGACGAATACAAAGAATCATGGCGGATTTAATGACGACATTTGCAGACCATGGAGCATGCAGAAAATATACTCCCGTTCCATATCTAGTTCGTTATCTACTAATTTATTTGTCTTTGGCATGAGCTTTATTGTTGCACAGCCTTGTACACATCTGCAAAGGATATAAAAGAAATTAAATATCATGACATAAAGAATAAAGCTGTAGCTCACATGCTCGTCCTATATGAAATCTTTGCGGTAGGAAATATCAAAAGAGCAGAGGAGTAAAGAGTGGCAGGAAGTGAGACGCTAACAAGCTCAGGGGGCGACCCTAAATACTTCTGTTTGTAATAAACATTGTGGGATGTCCACCTTAATGACAGCTACGTTTGTGTGCCTATATACATATAAGCCTATACTTGGGTAGACCACAGCTTTCAAAAGGCTTGTGTGAACTCAGGAATGTCGACTATTTCTCCGCAATAAACGGTACAAATATTTATATGCTCATATGCGCGCACACACACACGCACACAGACACAGACGCACACACACACAGAAACACACACGCACGCACGCACGCACGTACGCACGCACGCCCACAGGATGTAATGTGTCAGCACAGATGTTATTAGGGGGGCTGTATATTCTGAGTCACAGAGGGAAGTTCCCTCCTCATAATGTCACATCAGTCTCAACAAACATGGCCTGACAAAGAAAAAGAGGGGAAGGCAAAGAGAGAGAACTAAAGACGGCCTGTCAGTACTCACGCTGACTTTGAAGGACTGGACAGTGTTGTCCAGCAGCAGTATGTTGCACACAACCTGTGTGTGCTGCCTGTCTCGCTCCAGCTCCGTCGCCCGGACATTGTAGGATCTGCCAGCAGGCAAGCGGAAGCGCGCGCTCATCACGCTCCTACCAGGATCTGCAATGGCCAAACACAAAGCAGAGACAAAAACAACAGTGAGTGAGGATGTGAGGATGAGGAGCATCGAAATGAGAAACGCAGCGTTGTTAAAAAGTCCACGATGTACTCATACTGTTTGATTACTATAGTGTAGACAAAAATACACCTCCGAAAATCCATAAACAAGTAACATGATGAGTCAAAGCACTGTGCGACATAATGTGCAACTACATCTTTCCCTTCTGCCTTGGCGAGTGGAGCTATAAAACACGACAAGCCTTTACTTGCTTGAAAGAGCAGAAGGAACCAACTGCTTCATGAGTAAAGAATGTCAATGAGTAGGCATGCAGCAGATTCCGTACCAGGACGTGAAAACAGGACATGGACATGCAATGCAGCTCTCAACCCCATGCTATAATACAATTAATGATTTAGGACAAGAATATCATGAAATTAAATACATTTCATTTCAAAATAAGGCAAGGCTCGACAATCTAATAAAAATGTACGGCAGACTGTAAAACTCAACTACAACAAGGAATGGCATGAACACTCTAATCTGATATCCTATTCTGCAGACTCGCAAAAATGCGTGCAATGTGATCGGAATGCGGTACGATGTGCCAGACCGCATATACAGTATATTCTCATGCAAGCATAGTTGTTTATTTGATATAGTTTTACATTATTATATATGGGTTTTAATAATGAAATAAGCCACCTAGTGCGATTCAGTCCCAAAGCATCCAGATAACAAGGAAGCATGTTGGCGCACGGTGTTGGGGCCAAAGTTGACTCCCAAAATGTAAACTCATTAAAAATGGATTGAATAAAAGTTTATGCTGAAGACACAATGCAGTAGAACTTCCACTGTGCCACAACTATGAAGTGAAAAAGGCCGATAGAACGAATTTTGGTCTCACATATAGACAAAATGTGAAATGTTGGCATGTGTTAGAGTTAGTGTGAACTTTTCGGCTGTGACTGTGTTTGAATTTGTCGGCTCTTTGTGGTGGGTTCTGTGGCCCTTTCACTGGACCCCATGATGAAAATGTGGCCTAAAGCCTTCTTATTCCTCAGTGATCTGTCACGACAGGACACACAATAACTCATCAGAGATCATGGCCTCCTCATAAAGAGCTGCTATATTAGTGTCAGTGTGTGTGTGTGTGTGTGTGTGTGTGTGTGTGTACAGTATGGCTCTGTGTGTCTTTGAGCTGCTTGTCCCTAGATCACAACAACAAACTCTGCAGACAACTGGATGATGGCAAATATACTGTGAATATCTATATGTATTAAATATATATTCTGAATACACATATTAATATCTACGTGTGCGTGTATGTGTTGATGTTGAAGGTATCAGAGCACAGCGATCAGCTCAGTCATTTACATCAACGGACACAAACATTTAGGTCATCCTTGACAACACAGCAGCCCCCCTCCAAATGTATACATTTACTTTACATGTATAAAGAATATATACCGACCTGAATAAATACATAAGCCCTAGCAATGTGACCAGCTGTCAACCGCATCTTTCTTTCATCCATATTTCCATTTTCCAGCGCTTATCTGCATCCTTTCTGCATGCATTGCTAAGCAAAGTAGCCTGGACGTCGCTCTCCCTGTCCCTGACCACATCCCCCATCTCTTCCTGCGGCATCCCAAGACATTCCCAGACCAGATGAGATAAATCATCCCTCCAGCATATTCTGGGTCTGCCCCATGGTTCTCTCCTGTTTGGTTCCTCACAGTTGTTTGCAGAACCACCACGTAGTATTCATCCACGTGTAAAACTGGTCATAGGATGGAAGAGACACACACAGTAGGTACAGAATTGCAAAAACACAATTGCAAGGAAGCACAAAAAGAGACAGACAAACAGGCATGCTCGTGGCAGCTGAAGCCCTGTCAGCTTGAGAAACGGGACAAATGGGGCTGTGCGATGAGCAAAGATGAATGCAGAGATGAAGCCACGCAGAAGTAAGAATGGCCTTATCTTCCACCTCACACTGAAGGGCTGTCACAGATGTGATCTGACACACAGACTCTCTAGGAGCTCACTCGCCTTCTTCGCTCTCTCGTTCCATCTTCCCGATTTCCTACAATCCAGCTGAAGACAGAAGTCAGGCTTCACTACTGGACAACTCAACCTCTCGATGAGACTGTGGACATTAATCTAAATTACCAGTAGAAATGATATGATGGCTGATGCCTTAATTGGTGTGAGGGTTAGACTGTTAGACCACTCCCCTTTTTATTCTGCTTCCGCAAGTAATAAACCACAGGCTTATAGTGTGCATGCAAAGTTTTATGGTGTTATGTGTGTATCACATGCTATTTTGCTCTACTGATGTTCTGTCTTATTGTGGTGTACTACTTTCTGTACATTTCTATTTTCTACTTTCTATTGTTAATACGTTGTCTTCTTTTCAGTTTTGTTCTGCTGATCTGGACAAGACAGCCACTCTCCCCCGAGAGAAGCCTCCGGAAACATGCTGTCATTATTGCTTCCTGCTGTCAGTAGAGCTTACAAAAATGCAGGACTGCTCATGTATGTGTGCGGCACGTGCGTGCGTGCGTGCGTGCGTGCGTGCGTGCGTGTGTATACTCTTGACCCTAAAGTTTCCTCTTGCGGCAGGCTCATCTCTTTGCTCATTGCGAATACAGGCAATGCATCCACTAGGACTTCACATTTAATCAAATGAACAGATACTGCAATATGAAATTGCTTGATTACTTAATGTCTGGTTACTTTAAAACGGTTTGCTTAATTTTGTACATTAGTTCATTATTATTATTTCATAAACACACTATGATATCCGAGCAACTGCAGAGTTATCATATGATGTTTATCATAAGAATAGTTTATCATAACTGATAATAATTGCTGATCAAATATCTTTATTTAAATAATTTTTCAGAATAATCGCAAAATGTTGTCTTGGCAAAATTGTGCATACAAAACCTGATCCCTCCACATGCACAAGCACAACTGCAAAACTTAAGAATAACTACCAAATTAAATCTTCCAGGACTTCCTTTTTATACGAACAAAATATGAATCTTTATAGGAAAAATTAAGTGAACGAACACGTACACCCTGCTGAACTTAATTTGCCCCACGCATTTACTATTTACACTCAATTTCTTCGAGAGATGTGCAACTTATGATTCCTTTGTCCCATTGTGCTGCTTTGGAACGCAAGCAATTAGAAATCCCACAGGACTTGTAAAGAGCTGCTCCACAATGTTTCATAAAGCATAAAATAGGCCACGGACAAACAGGTGGTCAATTACATCAGTGTGTGTGTGTGTATATGAGTGTTTCCGTTACCGTGTGTTTGTGCTCACACTTTGCAACAGTGGTGAATTTAATAAATGATTGCTTTAAACAACTAATGGTCTAATACATCTTTCTCTCTGCTTACAATAAGCAGTATATGTGGCAAAGAACACATATGAAACACATACACCTTCGCCTAATCCACAGCATCACTCACCCATCACCCGTTTTTTTCCGCTCAAGCCCCCATAATACTCTGCATACTTATGTAGGGCAACAGAACGGAAAAGAACAGTGGGCAGAATGAAGTTTCCGGTGTGTATGTGTGTGTGTGTGTGTGTGTGTGTGTGTGTGTGTGTGTGTGTGTGTGTGTGTGTGTGGGGG
>OMNV01008955.1:43957-63395 GCA_900303265.1 Brotula barbata
CCAGTAACTGAGAACACCATTATCATAATATGCAATTTCATCCGATTAGTTATGCATCGTCGGGATCTGCCAGCACTAGACACTAGAGAGAGAGAGATAGAGAGAAGAGAGAGGGGTGGAAAGAGGTGACCCTGATCTCACAATAACTCATCTAAAATAAAATCTTAAAATGGAACAGAGGAATTCATACAGATGTTTTGGAAGGGGGACCAGTACCACTTAGCATTTCATTCCAACTAGCATTTCTTGAGAAGCTGCTACCCAGAGATTAAATTATCCATAATTTTAACGCATAAATAGGCCACTATCACAAGACCACACCGCATGTTCTTATACACTTATCATGTGGATGCATCCTCGTGGTAGTTACTTATACCAACTGTAACTAATTTGTCAACACCAATATGGAAATCACTTTTCATTTTGGAAGTCTCAATCATTCAAGGCACTTTAGTTCTGTGATTCAGTGGGAGTGGTAGCAAGCAGAGGAAGTAAATACAGCTCTGTTTGGGGCTTTGGAGATGATTTTTGCCAAAAAGTTGTGCCATATCCGCCCCAGCAACAGACCACTAACTAGCAGCCATTCTGAGAGCAAGCTGGCTACACAACTATGTGAATGAATGGCTGTTTTGCTTGCCTGGTTAACAACTGCCAGGCAAACAGAATGAGACAAATATACCTCAGGTCTATGATGTGATCTGAGCTGCCTGTGTCACGCTAGGAAACAGTGCATTGTGTTAAGTATTTAACAATCTATTTAAAGAGTGGGTTATTGGAGGGACCACACCTTTGCAAGATGCAAAACCTTCAAGAAATTGATGGCATAGAATCAGAAGTTACTTAGCGACAGCCATGGAAAAGCAAGATAAGAGGCGAATGATAATAATGATAATGGCGTAACTCCGACCATCAATGGCGCTGCTTACTGTGCCTCCAAACTGCAAAACTGGACTCTGTCTGTTCCAGAGGGGCACAATGGAATGGGCCAGCAGCTGGTCCTCTCGGATAAACATGAACAGGCTGCTTTGACTTGCCAACACACACACAGAGAAAAATGGAGTTTATGGGGAGAAATCTTAAAGGGAAGGGATTCCTCAATTTAAAGAAATTTATAAAAGACTAATAAAAGATCTTCTTCCTCAGTCTCAGTCCTGAGAGCCAAGTGCGTATCAATGGGGAAAGGAACCTGGTAGCAGGAAACAATGGCTATGGACAGGAAATGGATAAAATGACACGCACAAATGTGTTAACAGGAGCCAAAGGTCAATTACACTAATAGATTTTCGCTAGTGCTTCTGGCAGCCAAACCAGAACAACTTGAGCGCGATTTTTAAATAGTGACACCTTTGAAGTCTGATAATATATCAACACCAAAGCAGCCATCTCCTTACCACATTGTCAATTATCGCCAATACTTAACTGTCAGCACAATTGAGCACCACGCAGAGTAAGAAGGTGTGCCTTTAAAATATCAAGACCAACCAAGTACGAGGTGTCAGACGAGACATTCTGACACAAATTAAAGAAAACAACCAGCAAGTTCTTAACAAACAACATTTCTTATGGTCTGCAGATTCACACATCCATTAACTTCTTGGATAAAACACAGGATGCTCAGGTTCTGCATTCCATCCTTACACACATCCTATGCCAGAACAATTGTTGACCTTTGACCACTTTGTTCTTTGGGCTGGTTTATGATGTTTAACCAGGAGGCTGTCATCCTTCTATACCCTACCGGCAGGCAAAAGCAAAACCTGCACCTGCAAATCTAGCATAAAAGGTGAGGGGGCGGGCCTAAAAAAAAGTCAAGATATACATGATTTGACAGCAATTCTTACAATGCTGTATCAACTACTATGAGACTGTCTATTAATGTTCAAAGAGCCAGTGATCAAATCAGGAAAAACAAATAAAAACCAGTGAAAAAAAATGTAAATAGTACCAATAGTTCTTGTATTACAATGGTAAAATCAATAGCATTCATTTTTTACTAGAATCATGCCTTCCTTAACAATTTACTGCAAGTTTCAAACATAACGCATTATGGGCAAGTTCTGATCAAAAATAACTTGTTGTTTTTCACAATGGTAAGCAGCTTTTGAAGCTCAACCCCTCTGTAGACATTTCCCAATTAAAGCCTTCCAGGAAAGGGAATAGAGACTGTCTCATGAACTGCTTGAAGTCTTTTAATGTGAAGCAGATGGAGTAAGTGTCAGGTTTGCATTTAAAGCAAACAGCAGTAACAGCAAATTAACTTGGCAAATGAGAGGTCTGAGGTAAACAAAGGTCCCTGTCGGTATTTGAACATGTATAGTACTTGGACGCATCAAGCAGCAGATTAAAATTCTGGTGCTGGCAGTGCAACATAGTAAATACAACACCTTGCAAATAAACTGTAACACTGTTACTCACACAGAGTCTTCATCCCCAATTTCAACAATGCAATAACATCTTGCAGTGGATAAACAAAAGAATTTTTGCAGATCATTACACTACGTGGGTATGGAAAATGTCACACTGGTCCACTCTATCGTGAGTACTAAAATGTGTGCGTGTTTGTGTACGTGCAATTTTGTTGAGGCTCAGAAACAACTTGTCAAAATCCTGCAAAATAGAGCCTGAGGGAACGGAGTGAGGGTAGACTTGCCATATAGATGTCGTCATTGTCGCTTCTTGCTTCAGGCAATGTTGCCAAACAGTTTCTCAAATTCCTGCAGAGAATTAATTGAGCAGCAATGAAGATGAATGAGACACAATTAAATAGCTTCAGCTTTTAACTAGTACCATACACCCAATGGTTGACCAAGAGATATGAGGAGGCAGATTGGAATTTACCCTTACACTTGTTTCTATAATTCCCATTGAACAAATCGCCTAGGGATAAGATGATATTACCCAGCTCCCATCATGCTCCCGTGGGATCCCCCTGCCCTGAGCTAGCAGGTGCAATTTATCCCTATTACCCCTGACACACCTGTGTCTTCGTCTTAAGCCATCGCGCTCCCTTTCCTCTCCTCTCTGCTTCACCTCTTTTAGCTCTTTAGTCCTTTCTCCCTCCCACACTCATACCTTTCTGTTATACACCATGGGAATGGCAGGTTCAGGTGTGCTGCTTAAGTACAGCAGGGCCATTGCCATGGGCCATTTACTCTTCACCAGCTGTGTCCCTGTGCTCTCAAAGCCAAGAACCTCCTGAAGTACGAGCAGGGCAAAAATGGTAGAAATCGGAGTCCAATCCAGGATTATCTTCAGCATAATGATACAAATGTGCAAACAAACTACGTAAAAGTAAAAATGTTGGACTCGATCTGATAAGTGCAAAACGATTAGTGATGAACAATGGTAATACATCATCACATACATTAGTGGACCTAAACAAATAATATGAAAATAAATACGTGGGCCAAATAATTTGCAAATCTGTTAAAAGAAAACGTGGATGATGTAAGTGGAACACATGCTCTGAAATCCACGATATACGCCTCATAATCAAACAAGGGAGGAACTGTTGACAAAGTACAGCTCAATTTAAGTGAGCTCTCAAGTGTGTACCTCAATATAAATAATTGCACAGTGACACAATTGGAACATCTTACACTTCAGAATGAGACTAGTATGAATGAGCTGCAACATACAGGCTTGGAGAATTTATAAGCCGAAATGCTTGTGACAAGTGCTTTTCAGATTCGGCCGGTGCAAAATAATCCTTACTAGCCTAGATTTTATATATCATCTGGCAGCAATCACTGATGTCCCAAATACAAATGTGCAACACGGCATGCAGGCCTCAATCCCAAGGATTTAACATGTTTGCACCATAACATATCCGTTGGACATAGTTCTTGGTTTCCTTCATAAATTGACTAAATTGTCTATGTCAAATCCATTTCTACAAGAACATTTTTTTGAAACAGAAAATACTGGGGTATTTGCTATCATGTCAAATAAAGGCCATTTCTTACATTAGAATGAAATACTGGCATGCACGTGTCAACATATCAACATGTGACAACAGTCTGAATCACATTTCTGAAGAATCAGCAAATTCACAGACGCGATCAGGGCCACAAAATGCATCGCTCGGCAACATCAACTTGGAAAATGGAAACCAGCGCAATTTTGCTAATTGATATTGATTCGTGATAGACAGTTTAGGTGAGAAATTTTTTTGTTTTAAGGGGCAAAAATTGAGATAATATCCTCCAACAAGTTGCAACGTCAGAGTTTTTCTTCATATCGTGCAGCCCTTATATACAAATATCGACAACTCGATTAATAATCAGTAGATGAATCGATTGAGAAAATAATTGTACAGTGACAGCTCAAACAACACACGGACACCCATCTGCCACAATTCACATAGAATCAATGCATGAACATCTCTCAAACTCCGTACAGCTGGATTCAAACAGGGAACCTTGCTGATATAAGCCGATGAGATCTCAGCAGAGACCCCAAGGCCAGATGACAGATCGGGCAGCACACTTGGAAACCCGAACCAAGCGACTACCTGGCAATGATTCAGTGTTAGGAATTCAAATCCCTTTAGATGCTGAGATCTTAGAATTACAGTTGATTCTATTTCTAACACCAATGCTGTTGTTGCTTTGCACTGAAAGGGATGAAGAGAGAGAGAAAGAGAGAGAGAGGGAGAGAGAGAGAGAGACGCAACGGGACAGAGCAGCTTCCATATGATGTGATGAGTAGCAGCAGACTGGCAGGCAGCAAAGGAATCGAGTGCGACCCAAAAGATGTGACACGGATGGTGGGGGATTACGTCATCGAGAAAATTCAGGACGCTTCATCACAGCAGAGCAACGCATCCCATTACTTATCGAAGTCGAGTTACCAGGCTCCTTGTCGTGAATCGTTCACATCGATTTTGCTGAAAAACTGAAATATAAGTGATGCACGGACTGATGAAAACCAGGTTCGCAATAAGCAGCCAACCCACACGGGCCCCATCCACTGTGACATTTCCACAATGTGACACGTTCATGTGAGCAAACGGCGCTCATTCAAGCAATGAATGACCGAACCGCATATCATGTGTTCAGGATTGCAACATATATTTACAACTAAAATCCATACACTCGATCCGAGGCGGCGAACGTGTGGCGACGCCAATTGCTCAATAATGACCCAGAAACGTCAGCTTCAAATCCACAGAGCAGTTAAATATCTCGGCGATCCGTTTCAATCGAACGGCTGAGACACTACAGCGCTCTTGTGGGCTTTCTGATATTATGAATGGGCGATCGTTCTCAAATCGCACAGCTAAACCTACACCACCAGCAGCCCCGACATAAGAAGATGTGTGAATTTTAAATGGTTCAGCGGGGCTTTGAATGCATGACATTAATGCGCATTTTGGATTAGCGACAGAAAGTAACGTTAAGCGGCTCGTCCTGAATGGGCTAAGTAACTGCTAGCTACCAGGCGAGCTACACAAACCACTGGCTCATAATGTTGCTGGGTAAAATGTGTACACGAGCCTTACGCAGTGTAAACAGCATCAAAAGTACAAATATAATTCAGAGGGGGTTTTTTTGCAGCGCGACTGCGCCGTCATTTTCGCCGTATTAGCCGTTTTAGCTGCGCTGGGACCAACTTGGGTAAAAGTGACAGTGCTAAGCTAGCTAGCTGGCTAACGTCAGCTGGCAGTAAAAGCTGCCTGGCTGCCTGGCTGGCCTGCGTGTCTTTCTTACCGTCATAAACTGCTCCAGGGGTGTCCAGCTTTTAAAGAATATATGTGTTCTGTTGGAGAAAATGGTTTGTGTCGGGGCAAAACAGCCCGAACACCCAAGTTCAGTTCACCCGCTGCCGAGGGAACCCAATCGTCGTCGTCATCATCACCGTCTTCATCAGTTCTCAGAGCCCGGCGCTGCTTTACACACATCCATCCAGCAGAGCGGGGCCTCCTCCGGGCTCGACCCTGCGACTCGCTCGGCGACGACGAATAATCCACAAACCAGAAGCCCCCGCAGTAACCATTGGCTAGACACGGCGAGCGCCAGTCATTTCGGGACGAGAAAGTGACAATTATAATCCCATACGTACGTCAAATAAAAGAGTAAAATCGTCGCAAAGGTCAGAAGCGAACACTTTGAACGAGAAAACCACAGAAGAGCCGAATGAAATGTTGCGTCTGTGACTTTCCGAGCTGAGCCGTCCGTTGTTGTCAGCGCTCTCCAGCCTCTGCAGCTGCTGCCTGCCTGCCTGCCTGCCTGCCTGCTTGCAGCACAGCGGCTAGCAGCGCACACGTAATGGCGCAATCCGGGTGCACAGGGGCGGGGCCCGGAGCGGGAAGCGCGCTGTTTGTTTCCAAGCGCTCCCAGGTAGACTAAATCCAAAACGAAAATAATCCCATAATAATCCCAGAGGGACTCAAGGTGTTTATACATCCATAATGGCCTTTTCTCCAGGATATTGGTTGTGGCAGATCTAAAATATTCTCAAATGTGATTAACCCCTTAAACTACGAATGGGCCCATATTTATAGTGATACTTTCCAAATATATGAGGATCAATTTAAGAGTAACCTGTATAAAATAAGACCTTACACCACTCGATTAAAGAGAAATTTAAGAGAATTAAAAATTTACATATCTTAAAAAGGGTAACTCAAATAGATTTAGAACTTTTGACCTCTCAAGAAATTATCATTTTATAAAGATCTTCACGGAATTCATCCACATATAACTACCATCTTTGTAAAGTTCTGGCTTTTCACTAAAGAACTAAATATAAAACTTCACCAAAGATGGGCTCATTGCTGCACAGCTACACATCTCTACTGCATGTGATCTTTTGTCTTATTCTGTTTATTTTAAGGGTAATGTATATGATTCAGTGAGAGAGCAAATAATCGTTAGGGGGATAATAAAGTTTTCCGATTTGCTATATTTTTGTGCTACAATTCACACTTTTGTTTGGATGAATAGTCTCATTCTGATCATTTGAAATTTAATTCAGAATATTTAGTATCAGTTATTTATGCTGCTCATTTGCTGTTAAAAAATCTGGCTAATGCTATATCACAAGGCATGAATGTATGTTCCAAATAAATTGTAGGAAAATAGTTCATGTACAATCATTTATTCTACCACTGTGATATATTCTGCCAAGTGATGCAAAATCTCTCATTTCAGTCTCTCCAGATGTATTTTAAATACACGAGGAAGCAGATTATTGGAAAAAGATTCTTCACATAAAGTCATCCAAAACACACACACAACTTGAAAATACCATAAAGATGAATCAACTTTAGCCCGAAATGTCCAACAAACAAATTGACAACTTCAATAGATGATCAAATCAGTGAATTTAATGTTCAACTCAATGTTCCAACTACATTCCTTTTTGAAATTAAAATTGGGATTTATGGCAAAACCGAGGATCTGAAATCCACCAGTAGAGTGGTGTTTATACGGGGACGAATTCTCAGCAGTCACAAATGAATAAATGTGGGCTGTACTGCCCTCGTGTGGCTCAGAATGGAAATTCCTACGATACAACAAACAATGGAGCTTTGTGAGACATTCAATGAAGAAAGTTGATGAAGCGAAGTGCTGAAAACAAGACAATAAGCCCAGTGTCTTTGGAATGTGAATCCCAAAAGCTGCTCTATAGTCAGAGGCAAGATCTTTTTCAAAAGTAACATGTTCTTATTTTTTTCTCCCATATTAAGGTCTACACAAAGGAGAACATTGGATTTCATCACTTTTGCTGCATAATCTCAAAAAAAAAAATTTAAACGTATAATTAGGATGTATATATATTTATATTAAATATTATATAACATCTAGTTACACAATCTAAATTCAAAACTATGAGACTTTTAGAGATTCCATCCAGCAGACATGAAGAAACTTACAAACTCTACACAGAAAGGCTCTAGTTGGAACAGACTGGACTTGGGAGTTTTTCCTTGTCTTCATCGAGAGGTTTGGGCTGGATTGAGGCCCGTTGTTGTTACATAGGCCTTTAAAGTCCTTTGAAACCCTCAGTGGGTTTCTATGCACCGTTGTATGTGATACTGTGCTATACAAATAAACTTGACTGGAAATCTTGGGGAAATTCTTGTGAGGTGAAACGATGAATCACTGATCCATCAAAGGGTGAGGGAGAGAGACTGACGGCTCCTGCATATTTCCACAGCAAGTAAACACTGTACGCACGCACACACACACGTACGCGAGACCCTTATGCACATAGCCACACAGTCATAAACCACTGCTTTATAGGAAGGTTCATTGTGTTGCCACAAACTTTACAGGACTTTGAAGGTGGGACCACAGCATAACAGTCCAAAACACTGTCCCACATGAAGGTTGTCTCTGCCTTTGATTGAGCGGCAACATAACTAAGGACAAGACAGAGGCTGAAAACTTCAGATCGTTGACTTGAGATTCCCTTACTCAATCAGGACTCCATTATTACATTAATACCATTCTTTTTTATTGCATCTCTTTCTGGTAATTTATTACCCACCTGAGGTCCTTATCGCACACCTGGCCGTTCGAAGAAAAGGTATCTCTTTGAATTGCCTATTCTTCCCTTTTTTCCTTCCATTGTAAGTTTTTCGGGGTTGTGCTCAGGGACTGGTTGCTGTGTGTGTGTGGGCCTGTAAGGCCCTTTGAGACACTGCATGTGATGTTTGCCTATGCAAATAAACTTGACTTGACTGATCACACACAAAAAACTTGTAATTTCTCTACAGGCCATTTCAACAGAGGTGACGGTCTTTCGTTTAATAACTCTATACAAAGCTTCCAAAATGTTTATTTAGATCCCAGGTTGAGATTTAACAACTTGCCAAGTACAAAATGGCAATAAAAAGTATCTTCTGTGGAGAAATGTTCGACTACTCACATCATGGCTCGTGACCCATCTCACCTCTACCATACTTACAAGAAGCATAAATTAGATCATTTGCAGTAGTTCAGGTGTGAAGAGTGTCATCAGTCAACACAACAGCCTCCTTCGCTTATCTTTTCACACTTTCTCCTCTTTCAGCAGAGCGAGGAGGCCATCCCTCCTGGATGTGTAGGGTGTGTGCTTCAGCTGGAGGATGTGCGCTGGGAATAAGTTTCCACTGGGAGCATACATCTGTTCTCCCTTTTGCCCCATTAGAGAGCGCAGTGTCTTGTTTCTGGACAGGATCTTATCATAGAACTCCACACCTCCCTTGGCGTAGTCACGAGACACTCGCGCCGCGTGCCGGTCTGAGCTGTAGTCGATCCACTGGCTGACTGCATCTGAAGTAAGGAAGTAGGACATGGCACCGAGGCCCACAGCCACAATGTTCACAGCTCCACGGAGCAGTGGAGGCCCAGTGTGAAGTCCAAACACCTGCTTCAGTACTACGCTGTACACCCACACTCCACCCAGGCAAACTGGGGCAACGGCAGCACTCAACACAGGTCCTCCAGAGTTCAAGCGGGCTACCTCTCGTGCAATAGCAAACTTCTGAGCCTCATGGGAAAAGACTAATGAGTCCCTCAGGGCATTGCCAACATCACTGTCCCAGACTACCATTTTGCCGTTGATAAAAATCGAACGATTAGTGATTCCACTCAGGTCGTCAGCTGTGCTGTTGAAGTTTGCTGGGATGCCAATCTGGGCTCCTGCTGGAAGCCATGGGACACCAGCGCCAACAGGATGGAACCCAAAGGAGGCAAACGCGGAGAAACTGTTGAGTGATCTGGTGCCATAGTCCTGCAGCACCTGCAAATCACAACAGTGACATTTAATTATGGATTTCACATTCATTCTAATACCTCAATGTTTGTATCCTCCTAAAAAACATACGTATGAACTCTACCTGCTGGAAGAGCCCCTCTAATTTCTCAGACAATGCGACTGGCTGCCCTTTGCACCAGGCCTGGTAGAGCTTTCGGTAGGACACGTCAGGCAGAACATGGTAGAACATGTTAGCTGCAAACACACCACCACAGCTCGCAATGAGCAGTGGAGTACGGTACTTCTGAAGGAGCACCGAATACTTCAGGAAGCGAGAAGCCATGTTTTTGTTGTTGATTTATCTAGTCTGTCAGGTGCCGGGGCCTTCAGTAAGCAGCATCTGTAAAAGAGGCAGACGGTTAACGGGTTCACAGTTTTCTGACAGAGGACCATTGATAAAATATTCAGACATCCAGTATTCAGATTCATCTGATGTTGGGTTTTTTTTTCATGATCTAGATACAGTAATCAAATTTACAAATCGAAACAGGATTATCAAATGTTTCCCAGGCTCTAGTGGAGAGGTGGGTGGCGCTTGATTTCCTGAAGTAATGTCTGGCAGTAATGTCAGGAATCCAAGCTTGGTTTCCATACAATTTCTTGTGGCCTGAGGGTGTTTTAGGCACTGTTTGACTCCAAGCAAGTCCTCTCCTCATTACAGAGGACCCCTTGTGTTCTATCAGATTTACCACTGGGTTCTTGTGCACCCTCCTTGTCCACTGTCCCCATTTGCTCAGTTTGGCTGGGGGTCGAGCTCTAAGAAGGGTCTCTGTGGCTCCAAATATCTTCCTTTTAAGAATGTAGTGACCTTTAAAAATGTTAAAATGTTCCAATGCTTTCCCCTGATCCGAGCCAGCTACAACCAGGGCGGCTTCAATGAAACAGAGTAAAGTGTCTCCATATTTAAACAGGATGTTTTCATTTTGTGATTGATTAAATCTTGTTGTATAATTGTTGTAAAGACATACAGTAGGTGATGAGGGAAATTAAATTTCCTTTTAAACTTGTATATTTAGCGACAACATCAACATACACGCATTACAATTGCGTTGACATTTTCACACAAACTTATCTTCACATCTTAAACTCTGATGTAACCACCAATGGGTCCATTGATGACTTTTAAATTTAAATTCTAGTGAGAGGTTTTTCATAACATGTACATCTGAACTTTTTATGCCTTTTCTATGTGGTATGTTCCATAAATAGTGGTTAACTAAAGGCTCATTAAATTTTACGTCCGTTTTAAGTCCTTTAAATAACCTTTAAATAGTCCTTAAAGTGGACTCAATGATTACTTTAGCAGTGCTAACAGAGTTAAAGCTAGCTTTCACTCAATGCACACACGGACAGACACAACCAAACTGTTGTCACGTAATCCACAACGAAGAATGAGTGTAAAATACCAAGTTTAATATCAGATTAAGTTATGACTGACTGTAATCTAACCTGAGACCAGCTTGAATGAAGTGGTAACGATGCAGGACGGACTGTAGCGTCAGTGACTCAACCGTTAAACCGTTAACGCTAGCACTGAACAAATGCAGTTAAAAACAGTCAAATCAACATCTGTGAGCATGAAGTGGATTTATTTGTTGTGCGTGGAGGTAATGAGTGCGTTTAAATACTCACGTGTTGTCCACGGCACGCCAAGGACAGTCCAAGTGTTACGAACCGTGGGACTGTACACAAGCCGTAAAGCGATTCAGCTCACTCCGCTCCCCGCTCAGTACGACAGTTTTACGACCACGGCATACAGTGTAGCCAGGGGGCTGGCTGTAGTTCTGATTAAAGTATTAGGAATACACAATTAAATTAACACATAATTATATATTTTGAGGTTTGTCGTATTAAAAAATTAATTAATCCATATTTAGATCAGGATAGATAGATAGATAGATAGATAGATAGATAGATAGATAGATAAGATAGATAGATAGATAGATAGATAGATAGATAGATAGATCAAAATGGGTACAGAGATAAGCAAAACAGATTAGACTAGAAGACACATACAGACTCCTCGCTGTCATCTCGTCACATAGGTGTGATTACTATCATATCAGTATTCACTGTTCATTACAGATATGCTGGCCTCAGCACATATTGCAAGAGTAATTATGATTGTGTGTGGATTAGGGCATTCATGTGTATCAGGTTCCACACTAAAGCTAACCCACACATTGAGGATGGGGTTAATGCACCAGATGCAAATTAGTGTTAAAACGAAATGCACAAGCGTGAATTTCCCTGAAGTCAGTGGGTGTTCGCCACACTCCTCTTTGAGCAGAAGAGGAAGTGAAAGTTGAGCAGTAACAGTATTAGAGAAACTTTGGGTTGTAGTTGTAGTTGCTGCACGGTTGTATGTAAGGACAATAAATCAGGTTATTGTGCAACTGCTGAGATGTTTTAAAATACATAAATAAATCCAGTCTTGGCAGAACAATGGCACAGTGCCCCCAACTTTATGTTCATGTCAGAGATACCACAGAATAATACAATAAATGTAATACATTACTGTCACATTCATGAGTAGAGGAATGGTGGGCTTGAGGAAGAAAGCTACTTGCATTATGGGAACATATTATCATACTATTACAGTCATATAACACATGTCACATTGCACATACAGAAGCACTGGCATTGGTAACATGCAGCCACTGTTGTACAGACGAATCCACAAAATCAAAACAGCAAAATACATGACATTTATGTGTGTGCTTGTGTGTGTGTGTGTGTGTGTGTGTGTGTGTGTGCATATGCATTGTGATCAAGTCAGACGGTCTGATCCTGGTGGAAAGAAACAGCTCACTACTGTCTCCATGGAAACAGGCAGCAGGTGATGGAAGTGTGTGTGTAAAAGATAGACAGAAAAGCTCCTTTTTATAGACTGTATTTATGTAGAGAGAACTTTTTTTATAAGAGGGGGTTGCTTCACTTCTTTTTCACCTTTTCCTTTGGACAATTCAATAAACTACACTTTGCAACAAAAAGCCTATATAGATTTTTAGATTATTTTATCATATTCTGAGCACTCTCCCATGGCTGTATGGGGAGCGTCATAGGAAATAACATCAATTTGCATGAGACATGTTATGAAATCAATGTTATCATTTATCTTTATTCATGTATCTCTAAATTGCCCATTATAAGTACAAATGAGAGTATTTGTATTATTCCCATGAGAGAATTCTGTATACTAGAATATAAGCCATCCCTCTGATTCTGGAGAGAAGTTAGGAGGTGGAAAAACAAAAGGGTCTTGAACAGAGGATCTCTGCTTCTACATTCAAGTGTTTATCAAAACCTCTGCACAGAGGCCCTTTCAAGAGAAGTGGTCTCAATCCAGACCCATACAAAATGGAACGGTTTGTTTGTAGCGTGAACCTGATGTCAATTATTTTGAGACTACAGGGTGACCTATTGAGCCATTGATTGATCTGGAACAAGAGAGATTTAACACATAATAATTATACTAAACCCAGTCACTGTGAACATATGTCACCCCTGCCAATGTGCCAAATGTTTATTTGCTTGTTTGTTTTAATATTTTGATTGAATTCATTGTTGTTGACATACTGAGGTCATAGCTGCTTTTAATGATCCATGGTGTCAGAAGTGAACGCTCTGACCCTTTGACTTACCTTAAAGGAAAAATAAATATTCAAGCTGTGATAAATGGCACAAATCATGTTGTCACATTCAACTTGATTGAAAATTAAAGATGACTAGATGATGAAATGTAACAGTGGTCTTGTCTCTCTTCACATAACAGCGGGAACACGTGTGGTTCCAACACTGACCTCAGAACATCAGCAATCCCCAAAAGATAAATGAAGAGTATGCAAGAGCTGCAGAGCAGTCAATTCTCAAATTAAGTTCCTATCAGTTCACCTAGCAATGCAGTGGAGTGACCTCTCAATAGATCAATCAATCCTCCAGGCAATCGACCCTGCACCTCTCCAATGATCCCTGCAACCCATCCAAAGCCAAATGAATGCTTTCTCTCTCTCTCTCTCTCTCTCTCTCTCTCTCAGGTCTCCTGGATATCTGGAAATGCTAATAGTAGAGAGAAAGAGGGAAAGAGAAAGAGGTGCCCATTTAATTACACATCTATTAGGCATTGTAATGTGAGTTGTAAAATGTAACTGCATGCAATATCAGGCTTATTTATAGAGGGACAGCTCGCACTGAGCCCCCCTCTCCTCCACTTTAATCAAATTATTTACCTCTCTCTCCCTCTCTCTCTCTCTCTGCTTACTGCTAATGGACACCTCCATCATAAACACTCTTAGTTGTAAATGTAGAAGACTGTGCGTGTATGTTGTATGTTGTGCATGTGTCCATATATTAACCACACGTATACAGTATGTCACGCTCCTTAAATAATAAATGACTGAGATTGGTTCCCGGTGAGAATCATCATTCCTGAGTGTTTGCACTCTGTCATCTCTGGCTGTGATGTGACGTTCAAACGATGTTACCAGCTTCCAACCAGTCGTGTTATTACCAAGTGTTACTGGGTAACAGCTCATCGAAGAAGTGTGTGAAAATGACCCCTTAATCCCATTCATTAACTCAGGTAACAGTAAATTGATGATGATATTTTATGTATAGTCAGCATCACATCACTACATTTTAATGATGGAGAAAGTCAAGGGAAATTCAATTCAATTCAAGGAAATCAAAAATGACAAAGATTACTATAATCCAATACCATTCCAATAATTCATCCAATGGCACATCTGAGACTCAATGAGTTAAATTTATTTGCGGTAAAAACTATATATTCCATTACATCAGCCCTGCAATAAAGACTTTAGTTTTATAGCTCTATTTTAATAGGGCTTGCATTTTTTATGCATTGGGTGATTTTTGAACACTAAGAATTCCCCCTACTTTGCACTTCAAATCAAGTGTGATTTAACTCTTTGGTTATTTTGAAACTGTAACTAGTGGCGTTCCTACATTGAACAACATTTTTACTTTTACCAGTCTGAAATAAGAGTCTTCCTATAACGAAAAGTCTCATTAAGCAGAGATCCCCGTATGAGGAAAAGCTAATTTGACAATCTTTTAAAGAACTCCTGCTATACAGTATGACGGATCAGTCCAATACTAATAGAGGGAGGGGGGTCGTTCTTTGCTTCGCGAAGTTACACTAAATTCAAGACAAAAAACACATCACGAAAAAAAAGAATGATTTAAAATGACGGCTCTCTTTAAGTGTAACGGAAAATTATATCGATATTGGACATTAGCCTGTTGACGCTGTAGGAAAAATCACTGCCCACCCCCGTGAGACCGACCCATTTGTGGCATCAGCTGTTGCAATACAAAGATTTTCAACTGGACGTATTGTTTGGTGGATGTGGGAAGTACACTCCCGTCCGCGGCGAACGGGCGGCGGCGGTTTGAAGCTGACAAACACAGCGAGAGAAAGAGACGAAGATGAGGAGGAATATGTCGACGTGAGGAGATTTCTTTGAGTCCACGACAGCGAAGCTCGTCTCGGTAAGTTGCCTTTCGCGTAGACGGAGAAGAGGTCGTGAATGTGGGCTTGACTAAGCGGGGACGTCAACGTTATGATCAAATCCTGTGTCAGAAGATTGTTACTGAAATTATGATAAACATGGCGGCAAACGACACAGGCCGATATACGAGGCGTTATTAGAGAACCACGGCTGCATCCCCTTTGCGGAAATGGCTTATTGCTGCAAACTTAGGAGAAAGATGAAGCAACCGAAAATCCGTTATTCAGGGGCGGTTACTGTCGGTCGGTCTCTCTCTCTCTCTCTCTCACACACACACACACACATACACACACACAGAGAGACCTTTCATTTGTGTAAAAATGTCCTATTGGAATGAGATCAACCTTTTTTCCTCGTTTTACAAACCAAGATCAGTGCTGAAACCTCGGTGTCATACAACACAGACACAGAAAGACACACACACACACACACACACACTGACGTAGACTTTTAACCGCTGGAAAGAAAAGACAGATTCTTCATTTATCAAATCATTTGATGAGATCATCCAGTAGCAATAGTCGGTCTAGCAAAGACACACACACACACACTGACAGAGAGAGAGAGATGTTGTCAATGTTGATGTTATTAATTGCTATTAATAGCCATGTGAAATCACAAGATAATTTCACTATCAAGGGATGGATCCCCAGTCAGCATCCCATCATAGCTTCATCATGGAAATGTCAAACCATGACGATGAACGGTGATGATGATGATGATGATGATGTTGTACTCGTAAAGTGACATTCAACAACAGATCATTTGGTGTGATCTGTTACGAGTGACCTGCAATTTTCACACGTTAGTTTATCTCACAGATGTTGTTCTTGTTGATATTATTATTATTATTATTATTATTATTATTATTATTATTATTATTATTATTATTATTATTATTATTATCATTATGTTATTAGGGAAAGAACCAGAGGTGTGTGTTTCTGTTTCATAACACTGACCAACAGGATATGATGAGACTGACCTGCTTTTCTAACAGGATCTCTCTTCAGTTCAGTATTTGAATATCAGATACAGCATATAACAATGTAACAATTCGTCTAAATATTCATTTATATGTATCCAGATAGATCAGATTGTGCTTTCCGCCCGAACACCGCCAGCATCTTCAGGTGTCTCTGCAATGTTGACCTTCTAATAATAATCCCATCTTCATCATTGACTGACACCAAACCCTCAATCTGAAGTTTTCTATGGAAGATTAGTCTGTTAATCTAGTCAGATTTTGCTCCTCAGGTGGCTCTTGGCCCACTAGTCTTCGCAGACGTCCATGTCACTGCTATGTTCAGTGCTCACTTTTACTACAGTTTGTGTCTGCTTATTACAGCAGCTCCTCCCTCAGAGCCAGGAAGAGTCCATTTCAGTGCATAATGTGTTTACACCAGCCAGGGCTCACTTTCAGACGGGTGTTGGGTGTGTTTTTAATGATCTCCAAGGCTCTCAGCAGAATAACAGCTCTGCTAATCTGCATTCCCTTGTTCTGTTATTGCTCAAGTACTCAGACACAACAGTAAGGAGCTTGAAGATATATATACTGTATATGTATATATAGCTCCGTAACGTGAAGTGGTTTAGAGAATGTAGCGGCGATAAATACGTTGATGGTGTGTTGTAAAAAAGTACCCAAAACCCTGACACAGTTCAATTTTGGAAACCCTAAAATAGGTTTAGAACTTTGTTTTGGTTTGCATAACATCTGTCTCTGTGATGTTGAAGAAATAGCACAGGGCCATTCAACAGACCCAGTTAGTGAGTACCAAATATCTTTGAAATGCTCCAGTTTACGGAAAACAGTGTCAATGACAGCCACAATTTTCCTGAAAGTCTTCGCTCTTTGTAAGAGTGTTGTTTGTCGTATCACTCTAAGAGTGTTTGTGTACTCACTCGTTCTTCACTCTTCACTTTTTTTTGCATTTGATGATCAATTGATGGCTTTCTCCCTGTGTCTTACAGACACGTTTTCCTATTGAGACCGTGTAACATTCAAATGAAGTTAGCCTGTGAAAAGCTTATGGAGGCTCATATTTACATTTGTTCATCGGTACATGGATCTGTTTCTGGATTCTTCAGCCCCTGTTTTCTAGATGTTTCTATGAGTGTCCAATTCCTCCGCTCTTGCAATTCTTGGCTCATGACTGTTCGGTGAGCTCATATTTTTTCCCCCTCCATGGTGAAGGCTTACCCTATAAATATTCAGTAGAACATCCCGGAAGTGAAGAAAACTTATGATGGCTGACACACAGGTAGTCAGAGCCCCAGCACCCAGTCAGCCCCTTCAATGCTTCTTTTGCCCTCCCTGCTGCAGCAATGCCACTCTGACCAAAGTGGCCTGTGTGTTGCACGCTAAAGCACACTCATACGCAGTCACTCGTGCACAGTCACTCATGCACAGTCACTCATGCACAGTCACTCATGCACTGTCACTCATGCAGTCACTCGTGCAGTCACTCATGCAGTCACTCGTGCACCGTCACTCGGCGTCAAACGTCGACAACAGGGCAGCACGTGCCTGTAAAAACTAAAACAATTATTTTACTTACAGTTAGGAACTGTCAGAGGTCAAACCCTCTTTGATTAGCAAAACATTAGGTGCCGCCTGTGAATTTTGCTCCTGAAGATGTTTGCTACAACCGTGTGTCACTCCGGGAAGTGGACAGCGGCAAAGGGTCGATTAAAATCACTGGCGCGTCACTGATCTGTCATCTCCTTCTGAGGATGAACAGTAACCGGCATCCGTTTAGTTTCACATCAGATAAAACGATTGTCAGTTTTCATCACAGTAACAGCTCACACGAGGAAGTAACACAGAAACCAACTTCTCTGATCACTGCTGCTACGTGGACGTACCCAACCGTACCTGTGAAAAATTGGAGATATGTGTGAGACATGAGAGAGTTTTGGACTTTATGATCCTTCTAATTGACTGTAAATGCTCCTGTGATATCAGGATTTTGGGTGAGAAGTTCTTTATCCGACTGGCTGCCTGCTGCAGTCTGACTGGCTGTTTCACAGGCTTTGGAACGGCAGGAAACTTCTTCCTTCCCTCCATTGTGTGGGGCAGGAAGGGACGGACTGTAGCCAGCTGACAGCTGTTTCCTGGTGGATGATGGAGGAATGGTGTGTGGGTGGATCAGTGCTAATATTGTGTGAATGCTATTTGTTGCACTGTCTGTTGCTGCAGTGTAATGAAAAACTGCATATTTTGAGTCTCGTGGTGAGATGGAGAATATGACAGTTTGCTGTGTGGAAGTGCAGGTGGTGATCATCTTATTTTTGGACACCAATTACATATAACGCATTGCAAAATACATTTTCTGTAGATTTCTTATATTTTAGACATGTGATCCTTCATCTTGTGGGCAGTAGTGGGCTAAAGTAACGTCCCCAGTATATTTCATACTTAAGGTTGAACATTCTTCTGTCTGGTCTTCGAGATGAACTTTTCTTTTTGTGATTCCCCCTCTGGCTGTATTTGGTCCAAATGTCACATGGCTGGTTGCATCACCTGTGAGCACACATTTTTTTTCTCAGCATTCTGTCAACACTTCCCTCTCGGAAGTGAACAAAACTTACAAATATTCAAATGTATTCAGGCCTGTAGCCTGTTCTTACCGTAGATTATAGCCATGCATTTAGCTAACTCTCCTCTCCATCGATTCTTTTGAGGCTCCCTCTTCGTCACCCCTCTGAGATTTTGTTACATTTCCTTCTCAGAATGGAACAGTGATGTTGGGACCGTCATTTTTATTAGTTTTGCACGTACAGTCGTTTCTTCAATAGCTGCATCTTAACTGGGAACTTGACTCTGTGTTTACCAGATTTCCTCAGAGAGCCATCAGCAGATGAAAGTTGTACATTGATGTTCTTTTCCAGAGGTAATAAATCAGTCTAATAACTCTGTAATGTATGTTTTGGAGAATGCCGTGCTTTGTTTGGACTTGCCAAGCTACCAGTAGGGTCCTGAAGTGTTTGTTTTTGCTAATAACGAATGATTCTGTCTGTTCTCGCTGAGCAAAAACTCCGTGGCAGATAATACCCAAAGCTTCCATACGGTCAGCCAAACTACTCTAGGTTATGGATTGCCTCATTACTACAATGCCCTTCTCCCCCCTGACTCCCAGTTTCCCAGGCCCCCC